>NQII01007514.1:33664-102553 GCA_002778355.1 Clitarchus hookeri
TGAGGGTGAAGTGAGGTGAGTTTGGAGGAGCGCCCAAACTCAAGGGCGGGTGAAACAGGAGATCCCCGAGACAACCCGCCAACCAGTGGCATCTTCTGGCACGATTTACACTTACGAAAAACTGGTAGTGACCTAGCCGGGAATCGAACCCGGTTAGCCTAGGTGAGAGGCGAGTAATCTGACCAATATATCAGCGCGGTCCCAAAAATATTGTAAAACATACTGAAAATAATGCTGAGAAGGTGAAATGAGACCATATTCACCCTACTTTTTTTGTTATCCGTACGGGAGTCAATGGTTTGAAGCGACTTGTTGATGACATTTTATAATATACAAAAATTTAATTTAAAGTCCTCCCTAAGCAAAGGACGCTAAAATCGTATGAACGTTTTATCGAAATAAAAAAAAAAATTCCACCCACATGGTTTTGCTAACAGTAAGATAAGCCTTGTCATAATCAAACGTGGGATGATTAACGAGGTTGTACTAATTTAGTTATGGGCGACGTGTACAGGATTCCCAGAGGAGACCACAACCTACTTCTGCTTTGCGCACGCTAACTTATCTCGGTCAACCGTTGGGTGGGGCAAGTTTAACAAACGACTGCACACACCCAGTCAGGCTTTATGGAAGCCAGCATGAACATGTGACATGATTTGACTAAGTAGCTTTTACAGTGGAAGCATTGGCCATAGCAGAGAACACAATGTTTCACAGGAACAGGTGCCTCGAGGGTTGAATATGTACCATTTCTTGACTTGTCGGGAAAGAAATAAATGTCTGAGTGATGCACGAAATAACACAGTTAGTATACCACCCCCTCCAATCCCAAAAAAATAACACGTACGGACGATCACGGCTGGTCGCTGCCGTAGGCTTAGAGGATTAGCGGTTAATTCAACGCCTTCGTAGTTACATTAAAACCAAGCGCTTACCTTTTATAACTAATAAGCCAACTTTCCTACACACATAAACGCAAGGAATTTTGATGAGATTCTGATGACAGGCTTATATATAAAAGGACAACGTATGTATAACCATTTTTGCCTTTTAATTTAACTGTTTCAGGTGTTACATACAAGAAATTCTGTGATGCATTCTGCACTTATGTTGACACAAAATTTCGCTGCCACAGCCATTTATCTGTATGCTTTATGTTCTGCCACAGTGTTATGAATTAATCATAAGCTAGACCAGTAAAACCGTTTACGAATATTTGCTCACAGGTAAAATCATTAGTTATTGAGCTTTACAGAGTACAATACAGACCAAAAATAACCTTCATGTCCACCATGTGCATAGTTGTGTACACTGGGTCAGAATGGATTGAAAAAGTATATTCGGAAGGGTTCTTTCACCAGATTTTACGGCAATATGATCGAGTAGTTCCTGGTATGTAGTGGAAGTCCCCATAAAGATTAGTGACATTTTTACATGTATGAATGTGTACCATATAAAGCAAATAACACAATTGCATTGGAAATAACATATCATTGTATAAAACATTTGGTTATCATCCGTAATACTTTTTGTTGGTTGAATTATTCGGTAATTGTGACACAATAAGCAAAAATATATATGGAGTAGTTATTTTGAAAATAACTGACTGTTGAATTAAAATCATATTATTTCAGGTGGCTCACCAAAGCAGAACTTGTATGTTAAATTTGGCTGTAATTGGTGGAGTAATTCTCCATTTATGATACAAAAGTTTAGTTTTTCGTGTGGTGCCATCGTACAAAATGATGAAAAAAGAGGCGGTGAATTAATATTTTAATGTTTGTAATAGCTACTGTGGGAATACTAAGTTTAGTTGAAAGGTTTAATTGTTCGGTTGTTTGGTTTAATATGAAGCTTATTTAATGGTTCCTATAGGAACTGCAAACAACAACTTTTAAAATATTGGGTAGTATTGCATTATAATAATAACATATAGTATTTAATAGATTTTAATTAGAAAAGAGGTACGTGATTTTATAGTAATGTAATGCTTTAAATCGCATTCAATAGCACAAATTGTGTGGCGGAAATTGGTTGATTAATAACTAAATAATAAAAAAAAATTTAATTTGTTCACTTCTGCTATTTTAAAATATATGTCTAAATAGTGAGAACAGGGTTCTGCATTTAACTATGACGGTATGAACTCTCAAATTATTAATCTTGTTTTAAATCGGTTGAATGGTTCCCGAGATATGACAAAACACCCAAAAACCTTATGGTCTCCATTTTGAAAATACTCATACAACGAGGTCTAAAATTTTGAATGTCAGCTGTACTTAATAATTAATATAAGTATATATGTTTAGTGACATACAAGGCACAGTTTCATAAGAATTTAGGGGAGATGCACTAACACGTACAAACACATAAACACACAAAACGAAAGGAAAATATTTCGTAAGCTCACTTTTCTTTCGGGAACTAACCTAAAAATTAATAATAAATAATCGGCCAAGAGAGATATTGCAAAAACCCAGGTGGATTTATTCTGTTATTACTTTCTGCGGAAGACGGATGAATAATACAACGAAAATTAAATAAACGTTAAAATATGTAAATATATTGAACTTCCCATTGAATTTAATTATTCATAGCTTCACTAAAACAGACACATCTACATTTTCCATCTAATATATTTTGTGTGTTTGTTGCTACCTAGTTGATTGCAGTAATAGAAAAAAACTATTCGAAAAGGTTATTAACATAAAAATATGTGAAAATTTTAATAAACCCGTTAGCGAATGATACATTTTTAATATGGTTATTTTTAAGTAAAAGTGTTATTGATGATGCATTAAAATAATAAATGAAATAACATGAAATTATCTTGTGTAGTACTTATTTTAACTGGAAAAAATTATGCAAAAGACGTCATAATTTACTAGAAAAGTATTAGAAGATTTTTTTTATTACAATGCTAATCATTAAAAATACATACATTTTTTCTTATTGATTTTTTGTTATATTGATAACAAAATGTTCACCTTAGAGTTTTATGTTATTCGATTAAAATAATTGCTTAAATATATTAGTTTTATTTTATATAAATTTTAAACTTAAGTTCAATAAACTTTTTCGAAATTAATTAACACTGTTAACGTGATTATACAACTTAGCTAGTTAAATTTTTATACTAACCAAATAATTTACTTTTCAAAAAGTTTAATTGTATGCCTCTCTGTAACATTTGAAATAGGGACTATTTGAGAATCTTACAGTTTCATTTTATTATTGATCTTCTAAATTGTATTACTATATAGCTTGATAATAATAGTAAAAAATGTGTGTTTGCTTAAAGGTTGGCTTTTTTGTATTGTGTTATAAGTTAATGTAATAAAGTAATTTTAATTACGTTTTATAATATTCTAAAAATTGTAAACGACAATTTGAGTCAGGGACTTTGTAGATATGAGCAATGCAATTTGGTAAAGTTGTGCACTTTTTCAATTCTAATGCAAAGAGCTAAAGTTTTTTTAAAAATGCACATTTTGTGCTAGAATTCTTATTTTATATTTACCTGCTTGCATATGGCAATTGTAATCTATAATAATAAAACACCATTACAACCTTCAACCATGATAACGAATGAATGGCGCTTCAACAGAGTATGTTTCTGAGGAAGTTAAGGCCAATGTTCTTTGATATTTTGGAAGAAATCAATGTTACTCTGCGATTTTTGGCATACGAGATGTCCTGCTGTGCTGTAAGGCCCCGGTCCACAATCAACTTGGCTTAAATAATATTACTTAAAATACATAAGAAGCTAAATCTGGCAGATACAAATGGCATTAACGTAAAAAAAACAATTGCTCACCAATTAGAAGGAGCAAACGAACAGAAAATAATTTTTCCAGTGCACTAATTTTTATCTGCATAAGTTGGCAACATCAGTTTTTATGTTTCATATTCTCANAGAAAATAATTTTTCCAGTGCACTAATTTTTATCTGCATAAGTTGGCAACATCAGTTTTTATGTTTCATATTCTCATCGGCTGGCGTTAAAAACTTGGCGTAAGATACACAGAGATAACCATCTTAATGACAAGTTACGAAAATAACGCCAAGTTAGTAGTGTCAAATACTAGTTGTGGACGTTGCAATCTCAGATACAGGTTTTCACTTCTCTATGCTATGCAAATTATTTGCGCCATGTCAATTGTAGATGGGGCCTAAGAGAAAGAACAATAGTTATGATGTTGAGAAATANTATGCAAATTATTTGCGCCATGTCAATTGTAGATGGGGCCTAAGAGAAAGAACAATAGTTATGATGTTGAGAAATATGACATCCTACATTTGACATTAGCACTGCTGTAGTTTTAATATTTTCAGAAATTGAAATATTTTCAAAATAAAACAATTTTTTAAAATTAAATTTTGAGAAAACCAAAACGTTATTTACTGTGATGAAACACAGAAGGGCTCCTAAATGTAAAACATATTTTCACACATCTGTAAATTATATTTCTCTAGTGTTTTCATTTCCTCCTTAAGTTTTGCTATCTTCTGGTGTGTAAACTTTTTATCTTTCAACTGTACAATTATATCGTTACAAGTAAATTATTTGTATTGTGTTACGTATATGTGTAGAAAACTACCAACATTCAAATATTTATAGCTAAGATAAATACTGGTGTCAAAAGTCACCAGATACATTTTTCTGTGTGTTCCAAAAGAGCATACCATGTTACTAATATGCTTTATCATAAACCATATTTACCTATTACGAAAACGGAAAAAAATTATTAATCAATTCTTATTTCGTTTATTACAGACAAAATTGACGCTGTAAAATTTTAAGCTCACAATTATGCTACAAAAATCATGAAACCGGATTGTATTTAAAGTTTAAACCCGGATCTAAAACAAGTATTACGAAGACTACATCAATGATCAGACGACCAAAGTATATACTTACCCACTCGTTACACAAAAGTTTTTTTCTTCTATTAATAAATTGCTTTAATAATATCAGAAAACTCTACAATTATGAAAATCCACTATCTTAAATCTTAAAGTTATATAATAGTAGTATTTATCACCAATCATTGCCCAAGTCTTCGAAATGACATCCTCGAGAAGAAGTGCACTTTAATAGTGAATTTATAGACACATTTTAAAATTCAGGAAAATTTTAGAAGACAGTAAAACTGCTACCCTCGAGTCACTCGAGATCACAATATTTCGTGTGATTTTTAAAGGTTTTAAAACAATCATACTATTTTGGGTACTAACTCAGGCAAACCACAAGGATAATACGACCGGTCACTGTTGATGTTTTTTGAGAGTACTATTTTGCTATGTTAATCATTAATTCAGTGTAAGAGCGTGTGCGATTAAACATAAAATATCATTGTGGACTTATGACATTGCAGAGCTGTGTCGTAGCAGAAAACCAATCGTCTGGCTTTCTGTGACTAGATAGCTCTGTGTATGTCCACAATAATAGTAATAATTTTTTTTTATCATTCGCCCCCATTGCAAGAATTGTCCATAGAGCGCGTGCGCTTTCCTCAAATACTGAGCGGTTGCACGGTGACAAAACACTGACAGCAAAGGGAGCGTGCTATCGGCGGACCGATAAACTGAGAACTTTTGAAAGCCCTACTTTGTCTATAGTCCCTAACCAGTGCGTATCCTAATGCATCCTTCCATAACTACATGCGTTTCCGTCGACATTATTATTAGAGAGCATGCGACGTGGTACTAATAGATCCATAACTATGGGCTGTTCAGGGTAAATTGAGCACTTTTGAGGCCCTAGTTACGTTTCCCTTTCAGCCATTTTTTATCCTTTAACCACCTATTTTTAAATACATATTGCCATTAAGTAATAAACACAGTGTGTATATTGCACCGCACTTGTAATTTAACGTCTAAGGCTAAAATAAATTATATGCTTTTGACTATTATTCAAAATGAGAGGGCTTTCGAGAGTGCTCACTTGACCGTGAATAGACTACATATGCGTTTGTTACACCGATATTTATGATCACGTGAGTGAAAAACCATGATGTAAATTTCAGTAGCCAACACTTGGATCGTTGCACAGTTCAGCAGACGTTAAAGCAAAAACTGCACTTTAGCCAAAGAAAACGGTAATGGTTGGTGCTGTTATGTTGTTAAGTCTCGTTAGATCCCGACAACATTACCTGTAAATATGTTTTGGTTCACAGGAAGGTTTTGGTTTGCAAACAGTTTCGTTGAAAATTAAAAAAGAACGTGTTTTTTATAACATTCCCATGACTCAACCTGGCAGAAGGGAATTTTTGGGAGGAAATCCTTACAAGAAGTGGGTTGTTNACAGTGTGTATATTGCACCGCACTTGTAATTTAACGTCTAAGGCTAAAATAAATTATATGCTTTTGACTATTATTGAAAATGAGAGGGCTTTCGAGAGTGCTCACTTGACCGTGAATAGACTGCATATGCGTTTGTTACAACGATATTTATGATCACGTGAGTGAAAAACCATGATGTAAATTTCAGTAGCCAACACTTGGATCGTTGCACAGTTCAGCAGACGTTAAAGCAAAAACTGCACTTTAGCCAAAGAAAACGGTAATGGTTGTTGCTGTTATGTTGTTAAGTCTCGTTCGATCCCGACAACATTACCTGTAAATATGTTTTGGTTCACAGGAAGGTTTTGGTTTGCAAACAGTTTCGTTGAAAATTAAAAAAGAACGTGTTTTTATAACATTCCCATGACTCAACCTGGCAGAAGGGAATTTTTGGGAGGAAATCCTTACAAGAAGTGGGTTGTTNTTTTTATAACATTCCCATGACTCAACCTGGCAGAAGGGAATTTTTGGGAGGAAATCCTTACAAGAAGTGGGTTGTTGACACAGCCGCGGTGCAAGGGCTTTCTCGAAGTCTTCCTTCTACACCCTCGTATAACAGCTACAACACCATCCAATCTCTAATTTCGTCTGCTGCTTGGGATTTCCGGTCCGATACGTCTGTCTGTGGAGCAGTCGGCTGCAACCACCACCAGCCTCCTCTTATCCATGCCGACCCTGCCTTTCCTGGAAACGGAAACATGGAGAAAGTCTGCACTCTACTGCTCCACTCTCTTCCGTCTACTAGAGAATGATAATTTTGTTTAAATTTCTTTTAGTGGGGTGATAAACATTACACAACGCAGTTTCAGTTTCGGTAAAATGTATTAATGTACTGCGAAAAAANTTCTTTTAGTGGGGTGATAAACATTACACAACGCAGTTTCAGTTTCGGTAAAATGTATTAATGTACTGCGAAAAAAGGGCAGTCTTATCGTCAGCCAGTAGGAAGTAGCGAACACTACGAGTATGACATTGGGCCTGAAGATAAGTATCACGCTAAACAAACCTAACTATGTGAATAACAGATTTCAGGCTTCTAGTCCTACCAGCACATGTACAACAAAAACATTTTAAGTGGATAAAAAAAGTAACTTCGCTAGGGAGTAAATATTAGGTTATAATAACGTAGGTAATAATGATCGATAATCCATGGGTGAAAAAATGTAATGACCAGTTTATAAAAATTCGGGAAGTAAAAGTTTCTTTTTAAAATTGTTTTCTAAAATTTTTAAAATTTTTACGTTTGGAATATTTGGAAGCAATATAGTCAGCATAGTTATTTAGGCTAATTTAAGAAAAAATAGGAAGATAGATTATGTTTTATAATTCCACAGAATATCTTGGAAGTATACAATTTTTACATTTTATAGGCATATTAACGAATACAATTGCCACTGATATTCAAAATTAGCAAATACATTTTTTGATAGGTTGGAAAAAAGGTTTTCTAAATCCCAAAGAAACAAATATATTTGCATTAAAAAAATTAAATTAAATGGCTGACGTTTAAGGAATTCGTGTTCACGGTTATTATAGCAACAAACTGTTTGCCAAACAAATTTACATGCCAATGAAGAACATATCTCTCCCTGTAACGTAGATTCATAACAAAATCATCAGAATTGTTTTGCATAACAATGAGTTTGTAGGGTATAAAACCGGCACAAGAATGACTTCGAGTAACTTTTGTTGTTACGGAGATATAAGGATTGCCAATCAACAGTTTAGTCATAAAAGTGTTTTATTAATGCACTTTTTTTTTGTTGCTTTGTTGAGGCTTGTAGCTTTCCATATTTGAGATCTTTGCTGGGAGAAAGTTTCTTGTGCGGAGTGTGGGAAGTGTTGTGATTGCTGACCGGAGATATGATGTCTGTAAATTATCTTACGTTACCTGGTTCCAAGCAACACTAATTTATCCATGTTGCTGCTGCTCTACGGCGAGATGTTCGTAATCCTTCGTCAGCTACTCACGGATTAAGTGTGTGTTTTATTTCGGGTCCTATTGAATAAAAAATGAACACACAAGGACTATCGTTGGTAAATTATTAAGAACACAACGAGTCTCCCATCATAGCTCAGANAATTTACACACAAGGACTATCTTTGGTAAATTATTAAGAACACAACGAGTCTCCCATCATAGCTCAGATGAAGTTTCTGCACCATTTTGTCCTGCAGCATCATGACAAGATGCCTTCAAGGTCGTTAGATGGCGGGAACAGTTCCGCAACCCCATAACGTGCGCCAACTCATAAAAGAAATATATAACATTCGCATCAACTGGATAAATGTGTTTCTTGTGATAATGGGCCATGATATTCCAGAAATAACTTGTGAAATATAATTGACATACCTTATGTACCAATACTAGTATTAACTATATTCCACTGTCACTCGCGTTCCCCCGCCTTGTTGAAATCCTACTGTTTATACTGCACAACCCAGTAGTTTGGCTAAAAGTCTAGCCGTTACATTCCTGCCTAATTTATCAGTTTAAGATATTTTCATGAATATCTACAACCACTTCCGTACTTGCAAAATAAGTAAGTTTGAAGGTTTCAAGACTCCGTATCCACAGAACACCTGGTCAGACAGTTCGGCCAGGCGGCGATCGTCGCATACACACACACACACAAACACACAAAAGCCGGACAAAGGCCTCACCATTTTACAGCATGGCGACTTCTACATAAGATCCAAGGGAGTCAGGCAAGCCCAAAAACTTTAAATATGACTACATCTGCAATAAATAAATTTAGCCACACTTTAAAAACAGATTTGGTTATTTCATTCCATTGGTTAAGTTGAATTAATAATGAAAACAGTAAATGCGAGTAAACGCATTTGAAAATTTTTCTCAAATTCCATTTGTATACCCAAAAACACTAATGAAATTGTAGTTATTCAGAACTATTTCTTTCCTACTATATTTCTTTGCCAAAAATATAATGGAATTATTAATCAAATATTCTTCAGTTCGTTTGTAATCGTATGATGTTTTCGACAACTTTTGTTTAATATATTTAAAGTATTAAANTCCAAGCAACACTAATTTATCCATGTTGCTGCTGCTCTACGGCGAGATGTTCGTAATCCTTCGTCAGCTACTCACGGATTAAGTGTGTGTTTTATTTCGGGTCCTATTGAATAAAAANGCGAGATGTTCGTAATCCTTCGTCAGCTACTCACGGATTAAGTGTGTGTTTTATTTCGGGTCCTATTGAATAAAATATGAACACACAAGGACTATCGTTGGTAAATTATTAAGAACACAACGAGTCTCCCATCATAGCTCAGATTAAGTTTCTGCACCATTTTGTCCTGCAGCATCATGACAAAATGCCTTCAAGGTCGTTAGATGGCGGGAACAGTTCCGCAACCCCATAACGTGCGCCAACTCATAAAAGAAATATATAACATTCGCATCAACTGGTTAAATGTGTTTCTTGTGATAATGGGCCATGATATTCCAGAAATAACTTGTGAAATGTAATTGACATACCTTATGTACCAATACTAGTATTAAATATATTCTATTGTCACTCGCGTTCCCCCGCCTTGTTGAAATCCTACTGTTTATACTGCACAGCCCAGTAGTTTGGCTAAACGTCTAGCCGTTACATTCCTGCCTAATTTATCAGTTTAAGATATTTTCATGAATACCTACCACCACTTCCGTACTTGCAAAATAAGTAAGTTTGAAGGTTTCAAGACTCCGTATCCACAGAACACCTGGTCAGACAGTTCGGCCAGGCGGCGATCGGTGCATACACACACACACACACACACACACACACACACACACAAAAGCCGGACAAAGGCCTCACTATTTTACAGTATGGTGACTTCTACATAACATCCAAGGGAGTCAGGCAAGCCCGAAAAATTTAAATATGATTACATCTGCAATAAATAAATTTAGCCACACTTTACAAACAGATTTGGTTATTTCATTCCTTTGGTTAAGTTGAATTAATAATGAAAACAGTAAATGCGAGTAAACGCATTTAAACATTTTTGTCAAATTCCATTTGTTTACCCAAAAACACTAATGAAATTGTAGTTATTCAGAACTATTTCTTTCCTACTATATTTATTTGCCAAAAATATAATGGAATTATTTATCAAATATTCTTCAGTTCGTTTGTAATCGTATGATGTTTTCGACAACTTTTGTTTAATATATTTAAAGTATTAAATGTGTATGTACTCAATTTAAGTTGTACGTTACCGTGGGAGCATTAATTTTCTAAACATAAGAAATAACATGCATACGTAACCAAGAGTTAAGATAATTTTAAAATGGAATACTTTGGCACACTTGACAAAAAAAAATATATTTTTTTTTAAATTATTCTTTAGTATTTAACTATGATACCAGTATTGCAATTGCTATACTGTTTTGTCTGAGATAAATAATTTTTCATTACCAAACATTTCTTCAAACACACAACTTTAATATATAATGCTAATATAGCTGTAACCATAAGCCTACACGCACTTGCTGTAAAACAGAAAAAGTTACTCAAAAAGAAAAAAGGTTTGCTATATTTCTTTTTCTTATTTTCCTCGCTAATCTAATAATGCAATAGCTTGCATTAATGTATATTTTGCATGGTTTATTAGATACTATGTTAGCTCTGATCAGCTTCTCCTGTCAGACCTTTATGTGTCGTTTCACCAAAAACCAAAATTAACGTTGACACATATGCTGCTCAAGTAGTATTATGAAATAATAATGAACATTAAATTACCAATTTCATGACAGGTTTATTCCAATAAGTTAAAAACACGAAGAAAAACATTTTAAAGGCAAGAAAATCACGATAGCAGACGTTATACAGACTAAGTTATTGCTGTAAATAAGATGTATGCTATTACAACTAGGTTTATTTTTTTCCTAAGCTGTTAAGCAATATTTTTTTGTTTTACAGTAAATCTGGTGCTCAAACGAAAGTCATATATCAAAGCTTAAAAAAAGAGCGCCAAACGGTAAATATAAAAATCAGAAATAATTTTTTTTGGAGTTTAATGTAAAAGTGCAAAGAGATAAAAACACTTAAAAAGGAACACGAAGTTACCTATATAACTAATAAGCCATAGTTCTTCAGTAAGTTAAGTATCTGGAAGTAGTTTGATGAGTTTTTTTAATGCCGATAAATAGACTCATGTTTGTTAAAATATGCCTAAAGAGAAGGTATTTTTAACCTAATTTGAGATGTGATGTAAGCATAAACCAATAATTTTTTGGTGGCAGTACAACCCACCGCTCAACGATGAAAAGAAAACACTATTAAATTTTTATTTAGTTTTCCTAAGTGCATTTTGCTTGCAGCATGTGGTTGGAATTGGTTGTGACGTTACAGAGATATACGATTTGTGGTTTAAATTTTAGTTCATATCTTTCATTGCGGAATTATAAAGGGGTTGTCAATTAGTGTATTAATTACAAACCAGATTTACCAGCTTGCCAATTTCGGTACGTGTAAATTTACATATTGCATAGATATAGGCCTAACGTGTAACACAAAGCATAACAAGATGCCAGTTTTAAAAATAAGCACCTCTTTACCAGTTAAAAGTCCCTGATTCAGGCTGTATATGATTTAATTCTTTGAAAAATCGATAACGATTCGTTCTGATTATTCCTGAAAAATTACATAACAGCTTTATATTCTAGATGCCATATCTTTCGAAATGGAAGGAACAATAAGTTATAGAAAAGTGCATTTAATGCTCGCAATTTATACTGTGAGCGTACAAAGTTATGTTCAAATAGATCTTGTGTAATGCTAGGCATAAAAAAAAAAACAAAATATATTTTAAAATTTTTAAAACCTTGAAAATAAGTTTTTGAATCACTTATAAGTTGACCTATCGTAATATTACTTGTGTGTCGATTTTGACGGAAATCGTTTTTAATCGACATGATGTAGGAAGCTTAACTTGTTCAGGAGGCAAGTTATTATCAAGTGGTGGATATCATGAGTAATCTTAATTAATGCTTGAAATGTTTAATTACTGAAAGTTTAATTAAAAAGGGTTTAATTGGTTTGAAACGTATGTCACGTCATCATAAAATATTTATATAATAAATCTGAAAATATGTTTGCGATAATCTTAAGTAATGCATGTTTTGGTGGTCTACTATCGCACTATCTGTGTGCCGAATTTGGTTAAGAAGATGAGTAATGCTCGAGGTATTAGATACAGTATCTTTTTTTTCAGCTGTTGCTAGCACTGGAAATTGTGGAGTTGCGACAACGAATATAAGCATATTCACTGGTTGCACCGGGTTAAAAATCTGGTGTTCTAACAAAATTCTGTAAGAAAACTGAATTAAGCGAAATGCAATGTACGTGTTCAAAGGTTTTAGGAGTGAGACTGAGACGCACTCTCATTACCACAAATACACACACAGGCAGCAAGATTATATCAAAAACCTACAATTCCTTGGGAATTCTATTCTCATTACTGCACATTTATACCAATGCCGAAAAATACTGAATTAATAACAAAAACAATTGCCGCGAAATATATATATATTCAGTTCCATGTCTTATATNAATGCCGAAAAATACTGAATTAATAACAAAAACAATTGCCGCGAAATATATATATATTCAGTTCCATGTCTTATAACGATAAAAAATATTAAGGTCAAGTCCAATAGATTAAAAAAAATTAGAATACAATCTATTAACGAGAAACCAGCACAGAGTCACAATGACAAATGAGCCGTGTTAATAGCTAAACGAAAAAAAATTATCTCGAAGTTGCGGGATCTGCGTTCTGTTCCAGTAAATTGGTAAAAACAGGATGATTCCCGCTATTAAAGCTGAAAATATATCGTTTTTTTATGTTAAGCTTTAGATGCTTGTTAACTTGAAAGAGACGTGTCATGAGAACGATAAGGTTGATTGGAGCAGAAAGCTGTGGTATAATCTACTACATCGGCTATGTTTCCGATTTCCCGAGAGAGGTAATGGGATCTAGCAGTATTTCCGTCTTGTAAATTGCGTGCAACCATTAGAATCTTGCTACACGATGCACTTTCCGGACGTCGCTTTATGTGGATCACGTTAACTGGGTGTGATTTTATATAACTACAACCACTTGACTACCAGAAACAGAAACTAATCCTTTGGAGGTTATTGAAAAGCATAGGGTAGTTTCAGTTACGACACAAGTAACGTTGTAACGAATGTAGTCCTTAATATAAGGTGCGTGTCTCTGTCTATGTTTATAACGTCGGCCAACAAAAAAAAAATCCACTACTAATGCTAAACTCACTGCACCAGCTGTATGGGAACAACTTATGCCCTAGCCGAACCATTATATGACCATGCATGAATTTCACGTTGCCCCGTTATGCACAGAGAGACTGTGACGGGACCTCAACTACTTTAGCGTCCATCGAACTTCGTAGTAGCTGACTAGACACTCATTGACTGAGTCAGAACAGGATTTCGGAGCAACCCCATCACCAGTCCGGTCTTCTCGCCATGTTTTACCAAACACATTCAGAGAGGACCTCACAGTCATTCAGAATATCAATAAATATTACGAGCTGCACGGGGATTGTAAGACAATATTTATTTACTGGAATAAATTACAAATTAATAAAAGTAGCTGTGAAATACTCTTCATTACCTGAAACATTTTCCAAATAATAAGCGTGTGATGGTGTACCTGGAACACCGCACAGTGCTCGCCTACTATGCTGCTGAATTACGGGTCCAACGGCATATCGGCTGGCTTAGTCAACATACTTTTCTGTGCCCCCGTTAGACGCCCGGCGGTGCGGGACGGCATGTCAAAACCTGACTTCCACACTGCGATCAGCAGGTCGACTGGATGATCAAGTCTCCCCCTCCACCTCCTCAACGACCCCTCCTCAAGCACTGGCTTGCGTTGCTTGGAGACGGTGCGACTCTTCTACTACGTCATCGAGTTTTGGTTACACCGCTAAGACGATCAGCACTACATTTATGGAGTTTGCTCAACACCTGACGTCATGAATTATGAAAAAAAAGAGGAGGGGGGGGGCGCTTGCTAGACTACATACTACATATACCCTGGCCTGAAGACTGCTCAAGAGAGAACATGGGGTGGGTTTCATAGATGGAATGCTTTAAAACATTACCTAGTATTTTAATGCGCATTAATTATATTTTGATATTTACTTGGAAATTTTATGTAAGCCCAATATTATATTAATTGTGAAATTTTAAACGTAATTTTTTCAATCTATTCAAAATTGTTTTAATAATATTTTATATTTTTGTAGTAAAATTTTTGGGGCATTTTGCAGAGGAAAATGATATATTAGACTGCAATTATATTGTTAAAATCGAAATTAGCATCAATGGTTCATTTCCCACAACTAGGGATAATTTATCTTGTCATTTAATGTTATGGGATGGGATTCTTTAATTGATTTTTCCAAATTATTAGTGATATCTGCGGAAAGCTTAAAAGAGTTTATTAGTCCATACATTGATATGGATGTTGTGGATGGAGAAGAATGCGTTGTTCACTGTCTTGAGGTGGATGGGTTTCCTCCTGGTACTCCCTCCCCATGACACGCTCTACAATAAATCTCGAATCATAGCGTGTATTCAGACAAATGTCATGTGTTTTAATTAAGAAACCACGAATAAAGTAAGACTGTTTCAAAAATCTTGGAGTGTTATATATTTTCTGAACTGCCACGCCTTAGTTTTTATTGGTGGCGTTTGTAACGGTGAGTTTTGAATGCGATACACTTGGGAACGTTGTCCTTAGTTACCACCTTTCCTCTTTCGCAAGGTCCGTCATAATACTGTGAATTCTAAGCGGGCGTTATTAATTTACCTTCAGCGCCACTGGATTTGAAATTGTATGAAACATTATTGATATATTATCTCAGCGCACGGTTTTGGTGGTGAACAAATCTTCTCGGAGTCTTTCAACTTTCCAGTTCAACGAACGTGACCATTGTCGTTGAATCTTATAATAGTGTAATAGTAGTGCAGAAACTTAACGAAGCAATTATAAAATTTCTCTCCGTTTTTCGAGCTGTTTTCTCGGTATGACACAAGGTAGCACTTTAATTACCACTAAATGCTCGCTCGTGGACTTTTGTCCGAGCAGGCAAGCAACTAGCATCGGAAGCCATCGTTCATCCTCGTTCTGAGTAAGTGAAAAATTGTTCCTCTCCCCTTGGCAGACCTCCGTCACAGAGTAATTAAGAATACAGTAGTGAAACAACAGCTCATTACGAGAACTTCAACCACACTTGTCAGCAAAATGATGTCACTCTCCAGTAAAATGTTGGAGCGCCGCTCGTCAGTCAGTGCCTGGTAGAAGTGACGTACTCGCCAGCCGGCAGTCCAGCCACACTGAGAAAAAAAAGTTTTGTTGAAAGAGACAAATTTTGTTTGGCGCCACCAAATTATTGTTCGTATATCGGCAATAAAATATTTTGTTGTTGAAACCAAATTATTTTGTTATTCTTATTTGGTTGCCACAAACAAAGATTGGTTGGCTGCACGAGCATTAAGAAGTTTCTGTCAATATAAAAAAGTAGGACGTCTGACTGAGACACGAACCTAGATCATCTGCTTCCAACCGCTACTCATCAGCAACCTTAGCTTAACAGACTACTGGTAAAGTTGGAATGTTAAGATACATATATGTATATATAAAAGTATATACAGTGGGTCACATTAATATTCAGCCACCGATGATTAACGCAGTTTCATGGCCTTTTGTTGCATTAGAAATGAAGACAAACATAAAACGTATTGCACAATCATTCTTGTGTGCTTTCAATGAAATGCAATAGAAGCCAATAACTGAAATGAGCAGTGCAAGTTAAGTAAACATAATATTTTGTCCTCGCGTGCTGCATAAGTATGCCACTTTAATATTCGGCCAGTTGTGGTGGACGCGTGGCACAGGCACGATGCACATTGCGTTCGTACCTCGTGTCATTCCTTGCACGCTCTCTGCGCTGAGAGGTTGTATTGGGCAGCTCTGTTGACTGCGTAAGTCAGGCAAATGAGACGTAGGGGCAAGAATACAACGTTTGAACAGCGGCAGCTGGTAATTTTTCATCATGCAAAGAAGAAATCTCAACGAGAAATTGCGGAGCACTTGAATCTGCAGTGGTACACTGTCGGAGACATCATAAGAAGGTTTGAGAAGGAAGACAGAAAAGATTCGGTACCTCAAAAAGGATAGCCAAAGAAACTAAGCGAGAGAGAAGAACGTATAGTAATCAGGAAAATAAAGAAAGATCCGAAAATTAGTGCTTGCAAACTTACCACGGAGGTACTCAATGAATGTCGAAAGAACGCCCATACAGAAACCATACGACGAGTTATCAGAATAGCAGAATATAATGGCATGGCACCTAGAAAGAAACCTTTTATTTATGAGGTGAATAGAAGAAAACGACTTAAGGTCACAAAAGACCACGCTGACAATGATGAAAGCTGGTGGAAAGATGTTATTTTTGCTAATGAGACAAAATTGAATTTTTTTGGTTCAGATGGCAGGGTATGGCGCAAGCCAAATGAGTGGCTAAAACCGGGAACATACAACCTATTGTGAAACACAGTTGTAGTAGTATTATGATCTGGGGCTGTATATCTTCAGCAGGTGTTGGAGAGGCTGTACGTGTCGATGGAACAATGAAAAAGGAAGACTATCTCAACATCCAGAAAGGAAACCTACACAAGAGCGCTGATAATCTGGGCATTAGGAACACGCTTATGTTCTACCAAGGTAATGACCCAAAACACAAGTCGTACATTGTCAAGAGTTCGCTTTCGTATAACTGTCCCAAATACATTTACACACTTCCTCAATCACCAGACCTGAATCCCATAGAAAATCTGTGGCATGAACTCAAAAGAAGACTGCGTACTACAATTAGGTCTACAAAAGAATTGAAGAAAAGGTTCAAGGAAAAATAGAGTAAGATTGGATCCGAATGTACCAGGAAAATAATCGCTAATATGCCACGTCGCCTGCGAGAAGTAATTAAACATAATGGCCATGCTACCAGGTACTAAAAGACTGTGTATTTAGTTTGCAAAGAGGATTATGTTTGTGTTTGAATGATGATGCCCGAATATTAAAGTGGCGTACTTATGCAGCATGGAATGAGAAAATTATATTGTTTGTTAAGTTGCATTGCACATTTCCGTTATTGGCTAACGCTACATTCCATTTAAAGCACACACGAATGATTGTGCAATATGATTAATGTTTATCTTCATTTCTTATGTAACATAAGGCCATGAAACTGCGATCAACATAGTTGGCCGAATAATAATGTGAGCCACTGTGTTTATATATATATATATATATATATATATATATATATATACACATATGAAATACTGGAAAACGTGCGCAAAGATATATTTCAAGTTTTACATTTTTAATTTTTGTTTCCTCTTGAACTTGTTTTATTAGGATGGTTTACTATTATTAAGCATCGATAGATTCACTAACAAATACTTTTACTATCCTAATGGTCGCAAAATGAAACAAACTCTAGAGCTGTATTTACGAACGTAGGCAATCAAATGAGTGGCTAAACAAAATATATACAGTTTATTCAACAACATATTTTGCTGACAGTCTAATTTATTTTGCTGAGCACAGTGGTTTTGTTTATTCGAGTGTGTATTTTCTTATATGGACAAAATTAGTTATATAGTTTTTCAAGTTTGGTTTACTCAACAAAATATTTCTTTGGGGCAACANTCGATAGATTCACTAACAAATACTTTTACTATCCTAATGGTCGCAAAATGAAACAAACTCTAGAGCTGTATTTACAAACGTAGGCAATCAAATGAGTGGCTAAACAAAATATATGCAGTTTATTCAACAACATATTTTGCTGACAGTCAAATTTATTTTGCTGAGCACAGTGGTTTTGTTTATTCGAGTGTGTAATTTCTTATATGGACAAAATTAGTTATATAGTTTTTCAAGTTTGGTTTACTCAACAAAATATTTCTTTGGGGCAACAAAATATATTTTTGGCCCTATTACCACAAGTTTTCGTTACCTGTTCTTTCTGTGCAATAGAGAACCTTTCGCATCATTTTTGTATCCAATCAGACACAAGGCCTCGCACAGACACCAGAAAGTGTACGCCCACATCAAAGGAACCTCCGAATAATATAGATTATGTGTATTTATTAGTCTTTTTTATGCCTGCTTGGTACGCACATTTCTCTCCTTTACACCAGTAGTAACAAAAGATGTTGGAAATAGAAGTGTGGTTTCGACGATGGAGATGTTAATAGCTGTGGAATGGCATGATTGGAGGTTGATATAAGAATCCCAGTAATGAAAGAAAGATNGACGATGGAGATGTTAATAGCTGTGGAATGGCATGATTGGAGGTTGATATAAGAATCCCAGTAATGAAAGAAAGATCCCGTTTTTACATGGGATTAATAGAACAGACGTTCTTCAATGGCGCGGGTGAGTTTTTGAGATTCGGGATGGCTCGATACTTGGATAATGATTTTCCCGAGGGAATCGATGGGATTTATTAATCTGCAGGATCTAGTGAGAATGGCCTCAAGAACGAAATAACGTTGTTCCCAGTATATCACACTGAGGGTTGCTTCTGGGTTTATGGCCAGTGTCGTGGTGATGTGATGAAGAGAGGAGGGGGGGAGGGGGGTGGAGCCAGGCACGGTATGTGCCAGTAAACATAGTCTTTACTTAGTGGCTGAAACGACGTGCGAGGCCCAGTGAAATGAGTTAGCGGTTCGCGAGACCAGTGTTCATTTTCAAACTTTGTTGGCCCAAATTACTGTTGATGAATTCCGAACTAACTACGTGTTGCAGATTTACTTGGCTCGACACGGCCATTAGCAATCGAATTTCCAGCTCGAATGAACAATACTTCCATTCTTCACGCACCGGTTCTACATGCACTTTCCACATACAATCCGGCCACCGGCAAAATAGTCCAATTATTCTCCAGCCACTCGCTCGCTCTCAGGTAATGTTGGCCAAGCACGCGATATCACCAGAACCATGTTGGTTGCATACGCGCTTATCAGGAAATGTAATCAGTAGGTGACGCCGTGCTGCATTGCACGTGTCAGCTAGGAAACAGAACGCGGGGTAAAATAAATAATTAGCATAAACACAAAGTAAGTTATGTTCCTACTCCCACCACAAATTACAATTCTTTTCCTTTCAAGAAATACAATTATGAGGAATATTTCGGTGCTAAGGGGACTCATTTCGTGACTGTTTCTAACTTGAGTGTACNTTCAAGAAATACAATTATGAGGAATATTTCGGTGCTAAGGGGACTCATTTCGTGACTGTTTCTAACTTGAGTGTACGGGAATCTGGGATTGAGTCCCACGCGAGGACAGGCTTTTAGTGATTATCTTCTGTGCCACATTTATTGGCAGTTTAGTTTGTGAATCGTCTCCTTACTAGTTTGACATAAACAACCCAGCTACCAAATATTCAAAATGAAGGCTGGCCTGGCTTTGCTGGAAAACTGAATGCTTTAAATGACTTTGTCACTTGCATTCGGGGGTTGTGATTTCAACCCAACAGACTGCACATACAGTTCATGTTTTCTAAGTGGTTCTCCTTCAAAATTTTATACGGATATGAATGCAGATCCCCAATGCCAGATATTCCTCTTTCAAAACAATCAAATTCATAGCTCTGTTATTTTTAATGCGCCGAATTAAATGAAGATTGCTGTTATTATTATTAATCTCTGCCTTAATTCTCACGTCCAATTAAAAAAAAATTGGGTCATTGGAGAGAATTAATTGGTTAATAAATATAAGTTTTTATGTTTTTACATTAAAAAAGTACCGCAGAGAAGACATCGAATAAAAATGTACAGTGTACGAGCTAAAAACATTAGAAAATATTTGCAATTGCTGTCATTAACAGGAAAGGTAACATACAAGGGTAACTAAAAAGAGAATCTTTGCCNATTAGAAAATATTTGCAATTGCTGTCATTAACAGGAAAGGTAACATACAAGGGTAACTAAAAAGAGAATCTTTGCCGCATGTACCTAGAAAGAATTTTAATACAAGCCTCATGCTGTAGTCAGAATAGCTCAACGACTATGGCTCGACACAATGAAACATTTTCAACAGCCAATAAGTAGCAAAGTCAGCTAGACAAAATTGCAGCCCCGAGAGATAGAAGTAGATTAAATTTCTACTTTTTGTCGTGTCTGGATTGTTGAGGTGCGCAAAAAAATGCAAACACGGTATAACAAAACATAATTTCGTACATTTCTACACTAAGGAAAATAAAAACAAATTTACTTGATGCTAACATCACCTTTCGGTTTTGTATTGAAACATGTTGTTTTTTTAAGCATTTAAATTTTGTCAAAATAGAAAAACTTCAAATTTATTGTGAGTTTTATGTCGTAAATAACGGACGCTATTCTAGTGACTTGTCATTTTATGATTTTCCAGCAGCGAAGTACAACACCTCTCCAGCATATATTTTCAGGGTATTGTGAACACTTAATAGAATATAGCATGGAATTTCGTCGTGATGTGACGTCATGTTGGGCTGTCGTGTCTTTCCCGTCGTGCTATTGTGACTCCAGCGTTAGACTGCAAACTATGAGGAAATACTATCTAACGATAGCAAAAGAGATCGTGAAGAAACAACAGGAACACTGCCTAATGGTGGAAAGTCACAAGAATAATGTAAAGTCACCTCATTGTGAATCTTGGGCACGATCACAATCACTGAGAGCCATTGTAGTATTAACATGCTTTCATTTCTAAACCATAAGAGTCACTGCTAGAGTACGAGTTTGTAAAACAAGCATGTTAAGGAATTTTTTCCATCATGCATTTCAACTATGATTTTTATACCATTCCAGCACGACAAACAGTGAAGAATTAATCTATTTGTCTGCTTTCCGAAATGCGTGAATAGTTTCCCTTTCCAAAGTTTCATACAAACCTTGATATTGTGAAATATTAAATTACGCTGATTTTAATGATAGGCTTATCAAATATTTCGCGTAGTCAGTTTCTAAAGAAACAGAAAATATATCNTAAATTACGCTGATTTTAATGATAGGCTTATCAAATATTTCGCGTAGTCAGTTTCTAAAGAAACAGAAAATATATCTTTTTCGACAGCAAAGAAATAATTTATCTCATTATATTGTTTTCCTGTTCTGAAGAAAAATACATTTTGTACCTGGNTTTTTCGACAGCAAAGAAATAATTTATCTCATTATATTGTTTTCCTGTTCTGAAGAAAAATACATTTTGTACCTGGAAAAAGTAGGGGTTAATGCATTATGAAAGCTGTTCTAAAGAAGGCAGAAATGTGTTTAGAAATACCATGTTATTCCCATAACGTTGTAATAGCATACTGGGACATTTTATGAGAACTGCTTGCTTTGCTCACATTTTATTAAAATGTTACCACAAATGCGCTGTTCACCAACAACAAGTTGGTAAAACATTTTTGACATATTTTGTTGCTACTTTTCTTGATTACGCTCATATTGTAAACAGACACCTTAGATTTTCCCTAATTAAATGGACGTCAAGGCAATTTTATTTAGTTTTTTTTTCATTGAAACTGATTGAACAAACCAAGAGCTAAANCTAATTAAATGGACGTCAAGGCAATTTTATTTAGTTTTTTTTTCATTGAAACTGATTGAACAAACCAAGAGCTAAACATTTCACACTGGGTTGCCATGGCCTTATAAAGCAGGATAAGCTAAAGTTACAATTTCGCAACACACTTTACTAACACACTTTACTTCGCAATCTGAATTCTTGCAATAATTTTCGTTTAGGCTGTAACAATTACCAGAAGTGAACGGAAACATAATGTATATTATATAACAGTATTCACAGCCGTGGTTGATAATAGGATAGTCATAACTATAAAAAATGAAGAAAGTATACAACTTCAGTATTTTGAACTAAACAGTACATATTTTTACTTAAAAACTGATAAAGTATTATCATAATGGCAAATATATACCAGCAAAATTAATAAAACTCATTCAATTGTCAATAATATTATCAGACACTGTAGTGTTTGAGCGAGATGAGTTGAGTTGAGAGATTTGGGCGGCTGTTCACAACCAGGTCTTGATAGCCCAGCCATGAGGGTAAAATGTGTTGAGAAAAGAGCAGCGCCGGAATGCAAGGGTGGGGGAAACGGGAAATCCCCGAGAAAATCCGCTGACCAGCGACATAGTCCAGCACGATTCCCACTTGTGAAAATCCGGAGTGACCCGGTCGGGAATTGAGCACGGTTCGCCTTGGTGGGAGGTGAGCTGTCTAACCGCTTAGCCACTGTGGCTCCATTTGTTTGAGAGAGGCCGCTAAAATCTACAGAAAAAAAATAATAATACCCAATTACAAATATTAGGGGAAAAATCACATTGAAAAAGTAAAATAAAAAATATGAGTACCATAGAAAAAGTGTTAAAATAATAATGCATGAGGAAAAAATCAGCGAAAGCATACGACAAATAGCAACTATTAATAATGAAGGAGGATGGGGCCCGAGAGAAAAGAGTAGCTAGTCACGACATTATGTAGTTACTGTATTTACTTACTTGTTCCAAACGGAAGTAAACTGTTGAACTTCACAGTCTTGTGGCCGGGTGGCTTCCAAAAGCCGATAATGTTTATATGTCCTTAGTTACCGCCTCTTCACGGGCCCGGGGTCGGGTTACTCCGGAGGGTTCTCACGGACTGCCACACATGAGAATGGGACGACCCGAAGAGAGGGCTTGGAAACNTGTTGAACTTCACAGTCTTGTGGCCGGGTGGCTTCCAAAAGCCGATAATGTTTATATGTCCTTAGTTACCGCCTCTTCACGGGCCCGGGGTCGGGTTACTCCGGAGGGTTCTCACGGACTGCCACACATGAGAATGGGACGACCCGAAGAGAGGGCTTGGAAACGAGGCACTTATTCTAACACGGCTCGGCGATGGAGTGGGCCGTNAGGGAGTGGGGAGGCTAAAATCGTTACCCACGTCTGCGTCGAGTTGACGCGGCTTCCGTCGGGACGCCTCCCGCTTCTCGATAGTGCATGCGAAGATGTGGACGGCGATGAAGACAGAGGGGTGTGTGACGTAGCAGCATCAAGCAGAAGTGAACATGTCATCTCTTCATATAATACCCAACGGAACCTACCACATCGATAAAATATCAATAAGTGGAAATACCTCTGCTACACCGAAATACCACTACGGCTGAGTATAATTATTCTGAACCACCACTAATGAGAAATACTATTACTCCGAAATAACACAATACTGAAATATCAAAATATCAGACTACCACAATGCCGTAGTACGAATACGTCGTCGAACGTACAGTAATGTTGGCTGCCAAGACGTCGTCGAATGACGGCGTGCCCCAAGAACAAACAAGAATGCAACTATGTGCGTCGACATGTAATACAGCACTGATGTANCGTCGAATGACGGCGTGCCCCAAGAACAAACAAGAATGCAACTATGTGCGTCGACATGTAATACAGCGCTGATGTAATACAGAATGCTACAACATCGAATCCAGAACTGAATATAAAAGTCAGTTAGTGCTTAGCCTGTCTGCCAGGCATTGTAGCGTTGCATGTGCAGTTTAGGTTACTTATAAGAAACGTTGAATTTACAGTGGATTGTCACATAGTCAAATCACCGATGCAGGTTAAGAATATTCATTTTTCCAAACAGTACAACACAAGGGGTTAACTGGATTACCGCATGACCATCATTCACTGTACAAGCTAAATTGAATGTTCTGTATGCAATAATGTCATTGGGATCAAAGGTNTTACCGCATGACCATCATTCACTGTACAAGCTAAATTGAATGTTCTGTATGCAATAATGTCATTGGGATCAAAGGTGCTCATATTTTGGACAGTTTTATAATCCGAATACTTCGATTGGTAAATAACTTCTACATCCATAAATGTTGTACCAGACAAAGTGCTGGACTGGGAAACTCCAAAATCTACTCATTGTATAAGCTTCATCGGTTACAAAAAGAAATGTATTCGACACAAATTAATTTCCATCATATGGTAGGATTATATCATTTTCTTCCAGTACGCTGCCTCTTACGACCATTCAACCAGTAAATTCTGTTTCTCCGAGCCACTGTGGGATCTGAAACACATTTTGCGGTCATACAGGCATGTGGAAATAAAAGGGGTGACAAATAAAAAGCGCCACGAAATATCAGTTTTTATGTAATGGCTTTTACTGACTGACGTCACAGACATTTTTTATTCTCTTTGGGTCAGAGGCAAATATGATTCTTTGATCAGGTTCGAGTACATGGAATTTAGCTGCATGCCGCCTGCCAGAGAGAATCGACAATAAAAGTGCTGCAATGGTTACCTGTCGGTACAATAAACTTTCACAAGCTTAGGCTTACCACTTTTCTTAATTGTATCGAGGGAAACATTCAATTAAATAAGTTAACCTAATTAAATTTTGTGTTAATTTTATGACTTAATAACATTCCATTTATAATATAAATATGTCAACACAACTCATTACTCAGTAAAGCAATTAGCTTCGTTGAATTCATTATCACAACTTCAATAACATGCCGCACTGCAATGAAAACTAGCGTAATAATTATTCCGCTTGACTGTGTACAACTCTGCAATGCGTTTCTGTATGATAGTGAGTTCTACTGATCATCTTGAAACACCCAGAGAATCCCTATAAAACATANAGGGAGTGGGGAGGCTAAAATCGTTACCCACGTCTGCGTCGAGTTGACGCGGCTTCCGTCGGGACGCCTCCCGCTCCTCGATAGTGCATGCGAAGATGTGGACGGTGATGAAGACAGAGGGGTGTGTGACGTAGCAGCATCAAGCAGAAGTGAACATGTCATCTCTTCATATAATACCCAACGGAACCTACCACATCGATAAAATATCAATAAGTGGAAATACCTCTGCTACACCGAAATACCACTACGGCTGAGCATAATTATTCTGAACCACCACTAATGAGAAATACTATTACTCCGAAATAACACAATACTGAAATATCAAAATATCAGACTACCACAATGCCGTAGTACGAATACGTCGTCGAACGTACAGTAATGTTGGCTGCCAAGACGACGTCGAATGACGGCGTGCCCCAAGAACAAACAAGAATGCAACTATGTGCGTCGACATGTAATACAGCGCTGATGTAATACAGAATGCTACAACATCGAATCCAGAACTGAATATAAAAGTCAGTTAGTGCTTAGCCTGTCTGCCAGGCATTGTAGCGTTGCATGTGCAGTTTAGGTTACTTATAAGAAACGTTGAATTTACAGTGGATTGTCACATAGTCAAATCACCGATGCAGGTTAAGAATATTCATTTTTCCAAACAGTACAACACAAGGGGTTAACTGGATTACCGCATGACCATCATTCACTGTACAAGCTAAATTGAATGTTCTGTATGCAATAATGTCATTGGGATCAAAGGCGCTCATATTTTGGACAGTTTTATAATCCGAATACTTCGATTGGTAAATAACTGCTACATCCATAAATGTTGTACCAGACAAAGTGCTGGACTGGGAAACTCCAAAATCTACTCATTGTATAAGCTTCATCGGTTACAAAAAGAAATGTATTCGACACAAATTAATTTCCATCATATGGTAGGATTATATCATTTTCTTCCAGTACGCTGCCTCTTACGACCATTCAACCAGTAAATTCTGTTTCTCCGAGCCACTGTGGGATCTGAAACACATTTTGCGGTCATACAGGCATGTGGAAATAAAAGGGGTGACAAATAAAAAGCGCCACGAAATATCAGTTTTTATGTAATGACTTTTATTGACTGACGTCACAGACATTTTTTATTCTCTTTGGGTCAGAGGCAAATATGATTCTTTGATCAGGTTCGAGTACATGGAATTTAGCTGCATGCCGCCTGCCAGAGAGAATCGACAATAAAAGTGCTGCAATGGTTACCTGTCGGTACAATAAACTTTCACAAGCTTAGGCTTACCACTTTTCTTAATTGTATCGAGGGAAACATTCAATTAAATAAGTTAACCTAATTAAATTTTGTGTTAAGTTTATGACTTAATAACAATCCATTTATAATAGAAATATGTCAACACAACTCATTACTCAGTAAAGCAATTAGCTTCGTTGAATTCATTATCACAACTTCAATAACATGCCGCACTGCAATGAAAACTAGCGTAATAATTATTCCGCTTGACTGTGTACAGCTCTGCAATGCGTTTCTGTATGATAGTGAGTTCTACTGATCATCTTGAAACACCCAGAGAATCCCTATAAAACATAAAGGTAAAACACTCTCTGACCATGAAACCCGCATTGAAGCGACACGCGACTCCCAGATATACGCGGTAACGATTCCTGATAAATAATTATAAAAATTTTACTACAGCGAAACTCGTAAACTCAACCGTGTCTTACAGAGTCTGGACAGGCGTTCTTGCAGCGATTCCTGCAATATCATACATGTATGATCAAGAGGGTTCAACCTAATAGTTTTTGAGCTGGAAATTGTAGTGGATATTTGGCAACTCCAGAAGCACCACCAATAAAGTCGTGAGATGCCGGCGTGGTACGTCTCCGCTTTTTGCGATGTATTGCAAGACAGAAAGAGTGATATTTACAAGGGTACAGGAAGGTGGAAACAATAACAATAAAATGAGAACCAATTTCTCGTCTTTCCCGATTTTTTACAGTTGTTCGGAAGGTCCACATTACAAAACAAAGCACAGGCTTTTGCTTATCAAGCCGAGGTGTAAAGCCACTTTTTGAGAGCCAGCTGCAGTGCAGCCAACCTGAATCGACCCACGACCTGCTGAGTACGAGTGAGGAATACAGACAAACAAATATGCCCAAGGAGGAGGATGAAAAAAAAGAGAACCACGATAAACTTTGGCACNTATGCCCAAGGAGGAGGATGAAAAAAAAGAGAACCACGATAAACTTTGGCACGTCAACAACATTATTCTTTGCGGGGTCACTTTCGGATTTTCGTACTTGGGGATCGTGTCGGACGATGCCGCTGATCAGCGTTTCTCCTGTCCATGTATTCAAGCGCTGCTCCATATGTACATCGCTTTACCCTCGTGGCCTCTCAAGACCTCGGCGTTGAGAGCTGCCCGAAGTCCTTCACTTCGTCAACAACAGTAATTTGGAAGAGCAGGCGTATACTTGTATGGGNGGCGTTGAGAGCTGCCCGAAGTCCTTCACTTCGTCAACAACAGTAATTTGGAAGAGCAGGCGTATACTTGTATGGGATAGTACTTACCCGACTGGTGGAACTTCTTGGTTGCAGTTTTTAGGACAAATGAAATGGATTTAGACGCTTAAATAGAGAACCGACCAAATGCACTGATGAGGGAAACGGGAGTGGCACAAGAAAACGGCAACGTTCACCATGTTTACTTTATTGAAAAGTCCGTACCCGGATTTGCCAAAAATCTAATCCGGATAGTCCCAGTTTTCATCGCATAATATAAAATTATTTAACAAATAAGTGCTATTTTCTGTTTATTTACTATCGAGTAATGGAAAAACCAATCTATGCAAAACACTATTACACAACTATCCTTCCAGGTAACCTGTAATAAGTGAGCGGTTAAACTTACAATACAGTAAGCACATTTCTTCAACTAGAAACGATGTAGGGTAGGCCCATAAGTGCGCATTATATATATTTTTTTAATTGCTGGTCATTGACGTGCCTTTTATTAGACCTGCAGGCTAAACGGAGGGCACCATCCTTTGCTCCATTGCTTGACGTCGACTTACATCAAATAGCAGTAGACACATCAAAATAGTTTCGGTAAACCGAACCAATACCCCTTGCACGTTTATTCCGCGTTCTTACCTACTACGCCATGTTCAAGTTTCCTGAAAAACAATGTTCTGTATTAACATATCACGTGTTTCAGATTGTCGGTCATATATTAAGTAACTGGGATTTGACTTCTATGTTTCTATTTATGTATAAAATTGTCATAATTTTGTGATCGTTAAGGCTCCCGCCTATCTGGAGCTATTTTCCGCGTTTGAAGCGGCCGAGAAGCGCGGGAGCGGTAAGGGTGACACTGCCACGCGCATCAAGTGCTCCATCGCCGCTAAGCGCAAGGCGGTCAACTGGCGTGCAGTGTTCTAGTAGCACTGCGTAAACCTATAAGACTTTCAGCGCTGACCCTATTATTTTATTGGTGGCAAGTCTGTTGGAAGTTTCAGTGCAGGGCCCTTGAGTAGGTTTGTATGTATCCAATGCATATATTTTGAGATAGAGAGCTTCGAAAAAGCCATTTTAGCTATTTTGGAGTACTAAGAAATGTGATTCTAAAGCTCATCATTTATTGAGAGTACTCGACAGCCTTCGTCTAAAGTGTGTGTTCCTTTCGTAGATCAGCTTTTCCTTACAGTTCAACAAATTTCGAAACTATCCTGGTTCGCTAGAGCGCAAACCTGTAGTTACATGTTTGTAAATAATACACGCGCGCNCAACAAATTTCGAAACTATCCTGGTTCGCTAGAGCGCAAACCTGTAGTTACATGTTTGTAAATAATACACGCGCGCCTGAATTCGACTGACAATCTCCTCCTACGAGTTACTTATGACAAATTAATTCGAAAGCATGCATGCAACCAATGGTCTAAAATGCTTCCTCAGGGTGTTACACTCATTTGAAGTTACAAATAAATANCTCCTCCTACGAGTTACTTATGACAAATTAATTCGAAAGCATGCATGCAACCAATGGTCTAAAATGCTTCCTCAGGGTGTTACACTCATTTGAAGTTACAAATAAATATACAAGTTTAATGTATATTTTACACAAAGTATTCAGAACGAAACCACTATCTTCAGGGTATAGTAGAATTTAACGTATATATACTAACACAGCAAATATAGGCGTGGTTATCAAATTATTGTCACAAAAAAAATAGGGGTTCCATCTTTATGTTGCATAAAAGTTCGTGATTCCCAAGCTAAATTGGGTTTTCAGTGGAATATTACCAATCACACCATTGCAATTAACGAAAAAGGTTACCTTGTGTTATCACCCTACATCCCGCCATTATCGAGGAAATAAAGCTCAATTTCGAAATTAAGTGGTTTCACCTGAATAGGTCAGCAACACTCAACACACTTCAAGTGGACAGGTGTAGCTTGGAAGGCGTATGGTAACAGTCGTCCGTAGAACACGCTTGGTGATCTCCGACTGAAAGTAAACAGGTGAAGTACGTGTGAAACAAACGTAGTTATAATTCTTAACTTACAAATCTCCATAATGTTGCAATTATGTGAGTCCCGGTTCATATAATGTTTTCGGAGATCACACATCTTATTGGCAGATATTGTGCACGACCATCTCATTGGGACATCCGTCTACACCCACGACTGAGCGCTGTGTTTGACATTGGGTAGTTCAGCATTCAATACCACAGCTGCCGGAGGATTGCACTTAACGTTAACAAATAAGGCATATGCAGGATATTTGATATCAAATTCTGACTCAATTTATACATGTGCATAAAGATGTAGCGGATATGTAAACTTATTACTTAAACTTCATTACCAATGCATGAACGATGCAATAACAGTGGCTTATAAATACTACCATGGATGTTATTGCATTGATGTTTCTCTTTAAAAAAAATTAAATCTGCTGAGTGACTAAGAAAACTAAAAAAGATTAAGTGTTTCACTTGAGGAATGTAGAGGACTAACTTTCTGTCAACGGCTTTGCCCTTGTGTANAAACTAAAAAAGATTAAGTGTTTCACTTGAGGAATGTAGAGGACTAACTTTCTGTCAACGGCTTTGCCCTTGTGTACTACTTGAAGCAGCTACTAATTACATTTACAGAAGAGCTTCTCTTACACACATTAGCGGTTTTGCCCTCAGGGGCAAGCTGTTCACGGTTAAGTGAGCACTTTTAAAACCCTGCTAAGTTGATACTTTGAGCTCGTTGGATGCGTATCTTCCCGAATGTGTATCAAAATAAACACATCCGTGTAACTTTCAGTAGAAGAATTAACCATGATTCTCTTTCCCGNTCTTCCCGAATGTGTATCAAAATAAACACATCCGTGTAACTTTCAGTAGAAGAATTAACCATGATTCTCTTTCCCGTTATAAAAACAATGGCGAAGACAGTTGGAACCTTCAACTTTAAAAACTGTGAATAACTGATACGCTCGCCCGTTAAAGAAAGGCACGCTCTTAGATACTACAGTATATTTACGCCTTCATGCAAAGGGCAACGCACCTTAAACAATCGTTAAATGACCTAAAAGTTATGTTCAACAATATTTACAAGTATAATTACATTGCATAAATAACACACAGATAAATGTTTTAATACAAAAATACGCACAAGCAAATGGCGGACCACACTATTAGTGCTACAGAAGGCCATGTAAAATTACATGATTTAAGTGGGGCCAGACACTTAGGATAGCACCAAATAATAAATAGTAGTATTTATGCCATATATCGGGAACCTATCAACCTATCCTNGCCAGACACTTAGGATAGCACCAAATAATAAATAGTAGTATTTATGCCATATATCGGGAACCTATCAACCTATCCTCACCGAATTCATCACACAAATAGCGCTACAGTAGGCCATGTAAACTTAGTGTTTTAATTGGCTCCGTATTCCTGTTGATTACACGCTAGCTTATGATACGAGATTTTCTGGGTTCAAGCCCCGGGCAAGGTACGATAGTTTTCTGAATTGTCTCACAACTGTTGCATATTTTTTTAGCTTCGTCTTTAGTGNCAACAAATTTCGAAACTATCCTGGTTCGCTAGAGCGCAAACCTGTAGTTACATGTTTGTAAATAATACACGCGCGTCTGAATTCGACTGACAATCTCCTCCTACGAGTTACTTATGACAAATTAATTCGAAAGCATGCATGCAACCAATGGTCTAAAATGCTTCCTCAGGGTGTTACACTCATTTGAAGTTACAAATAAAAATACAAGTTTAATGTATATTTTACACAAAGTATTCAGAACGAAACCACTATCTTCAGGGTATAGTAGAATTTAACGTATATATACTAACACAGCAAATATAGGCGTGGTTATCAAATTATTGTCACAAAAAAAATAGGGGTTCCATCTTTATGTTGCATAAAAGTTCGTGATTCCCAAGCTAAATTGGGTTTTCAGTGGAATATTACCAATCACAGCATTGCAATTAACGAAAAAGGTTACCTTGTGTTATCACCCTACATCCCGCCATTATCGAGGAAATAAAGCTGAATTTCGAAATTAAGTGGTTTCACCTGAATAGGTCAGCAACATTCAACACACTTCAAGTGGACAGGTGTAGCTTGGAAGGCGTATGGTAACAGCCGTCCGTAGAACACGCTTGGTGATCTCCGACTGAAAGTAAACCGGTGAAGTACGTTTGAAACAAACGTAGTTATAATTCTTAACTTACAAATCTCCATAATGTTGCAATTATGTGAGTCCCGGTTCATATAATGTTTTCGGAGATCACACATCTTATTGGCAGATATTGTGCACGACCATCTCATTGGGACATCCGTCTACACCCACGACTGAGCGCTGTGTTTGACATTGGGTAGTTCAGCATTCAATACCACAGCTGCCGGAGGATTGCACTTAACGTTAACAAATAAGGCATATGCAGGATATTTGATATCAAATTCTGACTCAATTTATACATGTGCATAAAGATGTAGCGGATATGTAAACTTATTACTTAAACTTCATTACCAATGCATGAACGATGCAATAACAGTGGCTTATAAATACTACCATGGATGTTATTGCATTGATGTTTCTCTTTAAAAAAAAATTAAATCTGCTGAGTGACTAAGGAAACTAAAAAAGATTAAGTGTTTCACTTGAGGAATGTAGAAGACTAACTTTCTGTCAACGGCTTTGCCCTTGTGTACTACTTGAAGCAGCTACTAATTACATTTACAGAAGAGCTTCTCTTACACACATTAGCGGTTTTGCCCTCAGGGGCAAGCTGTTCACGGTTAAGTGAGCACTTTTAAAACCCTGCTAAGTTGATACTTTGAGCTCGTTGGATGCGTATCTTCCCGAATGTGTATCAAAATAAACACATCCGTGTAACTTTCAGTAGAAGAATTAACCATGATTCTCTTTCCCGTTATAAAAACAATGGCGAAGACAGTTGGAACCTTTAACTTTAAAAACTGTGAATAACTGATGCGCTCGCCCGTTAAAGAAAGGCACGCTTTTAGATACTACAGTATATTTACGCCTTCATGCAAAGGGCAACGCACCTTAAACAATCGTTAAATTACCTAAAAGTTATGTTCAACAATATTTACAAGTATAATTACATTGCATAAATAACACACAGATAAATGTTTTAATACAAAAATACGCACAAGCAAATGGCGGACCACACTATTAGTGCTGCAGAAGGCCATGTAAAATTACATGATTTAAGTGGTGCCAGACACTTAGGATAGCACCAAATAATAAATAGTAGTATTTATGCCATATATCGGGAACCTATCAACCTATCCTCACCGAATTCATCACACAAATAGCGCTACAGTAGGCCATGTAAACTTAGTGTTTTAATTGGCTCCGTATTCCTGTTGATTACACGCTAGCTTATGATACGAGATTTTCTGGGTTCAAGCCCCGGGCAAGGTACGATAGTTTTCTGAATTGTCTCACAACTGTTGCATATTTTTTTAGCTTCGTCTTTAGTGATATTTCTTTCAATGAGACGACAAGGCCTACCTACCATCTAAGATTTTAATAACATAATTAAAAATTATTTTTGCCAATGTAGAAGAAAGTAGGCAGACATGCAAAAATAATAAGCTTATAGTATCGCGTGCCTGCAGAATTACAAAACAAAATTTTCTGCCAAATTTCGTCAGGCGTCATTAGTAAAATTTTGCTTTTTTCATTACAAAAACCATTCTTACACTTACATTTAAACTTACAGTTACGAAAAGTATAAATTATACAGGAAACGCTTAGTTTTAATTAAAATTTCAAAATGTGCTCTCTAAACATTGATTNTCTTTAGTAATATTTCTTTCAATGAGACGACAAGGCCTACCTACCATCTAAGATTTTAATAACATAATTTAAAATTATTTTTGCCAATGTAGAAGAAAGTAGGCAGACATGCAAAAATAATAAGCTTATAGTATCGCGTGCCTGCANAAAATTATTTTTGCCAATGTAGAAGAAAGTAGGCAGACATGCAAAAATAATAAGCTTATAGTATCGCGTGCCTGCAGAATTACAAAACAAAATTTTCTGCCAAATTTCGTCAGGCGTCATTAGTAAAATTTTGCTTTTTTCATTACAAAAACCATTCTTACACTTACATTTAAACTTACAGTTACGAAAAGTATAAATTATACAGGAAACGCTTAGTTTTAATTAAAATTTCAAAATGTGCTCTCTAAACATTGATTTTTCGTGGCAAAACAAATTAATGTATTTTCAGTACCGTCGTATGCTTGTTTAATTAAAAAAAACATTATTTAATTTAATCCGCGTGGATTCTATTCCTATCTCTGTCTAGAACAATTTTTTTGAATTTTTTCCATATACGATTGCTGATATTGCTATTGTATTATACAACTACAGTGCGTGATTCGTATTTTTTCTTCTTCAAATTTATAGACAACATCGCAAATATTTCTAAACTTCTTAAACTGATAATTTAAAACTATATCAAACTCACTTGATAAACATAAAAAATATTTAAATTTTAACATTTAATTTTATATTACTTAAGTTTTGCTCGTACAGTCAATTTGCGTTCAAAAGCAGTTTTCATTGTTTTATCAGCAGAAATTTTCAATTTGCAAGTGCTTTTAAAACTATTCAAATTATTTACTGCACATTGCAGTTTTTCTACATTATCTTANAAATTTTCAATTTGCAAGTGCTTTTAAAACTATTCAAATTATTTACTGCACATTGCAGTTTTTCTACATTATCTTGTGAGGTAACTTGGTCGCCAGCATAAAACAAAGAATTTGAGTTATATTTTTCGTAAACCTGTAAACAAATGATTTTCACATTCTGAACATGACGACATATATTTTAAAAGTGTTAGAGGNATATTTTTCGTAAACCTGTAAACAAATGATTTTCACATTCTGAACATGACGACATATATTTTAAAAGTGTTAGAGGAAGGCAGTATCTTTGTCTTGGTCCTTTATTGGTGGAAATATGTTCGATTCGTCGACCGTTTATTTCCAGAAACACAGTGGTCCCAACATAAAGCCATTCATAGAAAACGGGATATCCAAGTCATTTCACCAGTTCAAGAAAATTTTCGATGCGTTTTGCAATTTAATTCCATCTTTCTTCAATTAACAATTTTATTACAAAGACACTTGCATTGAATTAAAGTTCCATATTCGTTTCAGTGCCCGAACCTTGAGAAACTATACATCTGTATCATTTATGATTTCTCCTTGTAAACAATTTTCTTTGCAGAGTGACGACGACCTAGCCGAGGTGTCCGCAGGTAATCCGTAACGACTTCCTGTTTAGTATGTTCGGGAACATAGAAGATAGAGTAACGACCTTAACTAAAGCTAAACTAATGTCAGTTTGAGCGGAGTTCGTCTTAGACCACCGCACACGTCAAACGATGGGCGTTTTGCTAAGGAATAATGACGCGGAAAGCCCGATTTTACGCGTTCGTGTGTAACGGAGAGATTGAGTTTTAGTTGCGGCCAGCTTATATTATAGATTGTTGTGCTACATCACAGAATATTTTCGGCACTCCTGTAATTTTTGAGCGGGCTGCTGGAAATTCGTTGTTTAGTGCAGCAAAAGGACGAACTGCTCTTGGACTCAGCACCTCAATGTTGGAATTTTTTTAGGGCAATATACTTAATTTTACCAGTGGTCATTAGAGATATCATGATGACAGCTAGGACCAGCGGCGACCACTACTTGAGCNTTCCAAGGGTGGGTGCTATTTTTGCTCTTGGACTCAGCACCTCAATGTTGGAATTTTTTTAGGGCAATATACTTAATTTTACCAGTGGTCATTAGAGATATCATGATGACAGCTAGGACCAGCGGCGACCACTACTTGAGCTCATCACTTGCAAAACTTAATTTCTTTAAATTAAACCATATTCCTGAAATATAATGTGATGTAAGACTTAAGGATATCATAACATCAGCAAAATGGTGAGTTTTGCAAATGTTTCTACGTGAGTGATGCCACGAACTGAGTGTAAGGTAAACAACATTTCATTATTTAATGTTTATATGAATTTCTTAATTAAATGCATTTAACCACGTAATTATAAGTTATCTCTCCCATAGTACAATTGGCATAACTTTTAGGAACTTTAATTGAATTCGCAGATAAATATATTTTATTGGATTTATTTTATTTTATAGTGTAGTCTGTAATTATATTTACGTTATGAGGCTATTAAACAGAACTTAAAGATTTGTCTTAATTGAAAATTTTTGTCGCCTAAGGATTTGAATACAATCGGAAACTTTTGTAATTTTGTGATTTGACTTCTCAGTTAACTGATTTTTAAAGTGTGTGTTAACTCATTATTTAACACAGTCCCGATCCCTGGAAAAAAATATGAGAGACTTTTCCAGATTACGTGACTACTACCCGACTAATCACGTAAGGATAAATTTACACCACGCGAAACCGCTAGTCAGCGGAGGTCGACTGCCTATCCGCACGAAACGCTTGCAGTGGTCTCCAGAAATACGGGACTTGTGACGCCCCGCCCACCACTCTTTGTAACGTTAGGAATTACTCACACGACGTTGCTCGGCCTAATCCCCTCTGGCTCATAGAAGCTTGGCAGTCACGATATTCTCCGTTTTGAAAACCGGTCACACCTAGTTTTTAGAAAACGGCGTATTTATTTCGAACAAATTTAAAGTTTGTTGCTCACTAATTACCACACCGGGGAACATAGAAGCCCTCATAATGAAACGTAATTCTATGTGTGTATTTAAAACAAAAATTCTGCATAGATGAGCGATGTACGTTAGGTGCAGTATATAACTTCAAAGAAAATATCCAACAAAAATAATTGAAACTGAAAAAGGTTACTATGAAATGATTTCCAGAAAAGGTCCACGTTATAAAAATTAACTGTCGAAGTATTAACCTATAAATTTGTAACTTATACATATAATTAATAAAAATAAAGGATGCAGTTCAATTAACACATAATTATTTACCTAGTATATATACCAACTAATTACTTACAATGTCGTGTTATCCAACTGCAATTATTGAATTATCTTCGGCCATTTATCAATTCCTGGCTTCTTGTTAACCTAGTTCAATTCATCATTTCAATGCAACATATATCTCAGATTTTGGACGTTCCGCAAATGATCTGGAATATTTTTTATTCCACTGAATGCGCAAAATACCTACACTTGGCATACTGCTTGAAGAAGTTAGCATGAGTTTTACGCTAATTATTCTTATTCCCTGACGTAACAATGGGAAAAGAGGCCCAAAGGTTTATGTATTTTTATATATGTGCATTTTAACTTTTGGGCATCAAGGCAAGTAAGACAATTAACATCTAGTTCAACATATTTGGCAATATTATTCCACTGTAGTAAACTTCTATGGGTAGCATAGTTAGCTGGGGCATCACTTGACAGTTAAAAAACATCCTATGTGCGAATCCCGAAATATTGCGGGGCTGTACCATATTTTAGTATAATGTTAGGTTATTATTAATTATATGCCGATTTTATACTCCTCTCCCCTGTAACTGAATATAAAAAAGAGGCTTTAGTAAACAACAATTAAAAAATTGTTGTCCTGTATAGACTAGTAACAAGCGTAGTTGCCACAATATTTGCGGCCACCACGCATTGTCAAATGCCCCGAGATATCCAATGAGATTTGCTAGGACAGTTCTGTTCATATTGTTTCATCAAGGGAAAAAAGTACAGAGAAGGCCATTATTGACCTGCACGAACTGATCAAAGACTTTTTGAATGAAAGAACCTGTGAACTTAGACAGGGGAACACAGAGAGGTAAAGGTGCTTACCAAAGGCTGTCTGCAAGGATCTGTTCTAGGCTCAATACTCTATAATTTTATATTTGAAGGACCGCTGCGCCTGACCCTCCAGGATGGCTGCGTGATCTATGGATATGCAGACGATGGACTCCTTCTTATACCAGCATGGATGCGGCGAGAAATGGAGGAAAAAACGGAAAGTGCCCTGGGAATAGTAGGGACCTGGGCAGAGAATTTCAAATCCAAATTCTCTGTAGAGAAAATTAACGCAATAATCCGGAAAGGAAACCTCCAGGGAAAGCCAGTGATCCGTTTCGAGGGACGAGTTGTGAAACTCGTCCAGGAAATGAAATATCTTGGAGTAATTCTACAGACCTGTCTGGCATTCCATGGTCATGTTTGCTATGCCGTGAACAAGGCTGTTGTGATGTTCCACCGATTGAGAGCTGTGGCATCTGCAAACTGGGGACTTGGCTACCACACATTGAAGCTGATGTACCACTAAGTCTTCCTGTCAGTGGTGACATATACCGCTGGTCTATGGTACTAAGATGTGGAAAAGGTACACACCAGGAGAAAAGTGATAAGTGCGCCACTGGGGGGTGGGCAGAGATGATCCGGAGACAACCAAAGATCAGAATGAGTAAAAACCAACCTCACTTGTTTCCGATAGTCATTCTAAATGAACCAGAAACGGATCAACCTCCTACCCCTCAACTACCAGACAAACACAGAGAAGCGCCAACAGGGACTGCACCTATTGTGTAGCAGGTAAAGGTGCCCAGATGGACTGGGTCAGTCCTGCATTTGCTTGATCCATATGAAACAACACTGGATGAGACAAATCCAGAGGGGCCAAGTGATGGATGACCTTGTGCCTGGAACCTAGTCTTGTTCGTAAGGGAGGGATTTGCTCATGTTGCTCGCAATATGAGCAAACTCCTAAGAGACCAGAGGCGAAGAGTAGTTCATTCTATCAAGAAACGAAGGGTAATCGAGGAGAGAGACACGGAAGAGGTTAAACAGGAAGGAGCGGAAAGAAAAGTCTCTTTCCTCCAAGCTAAAGTAAGGAGGAACGAGATGGTGCCCCAAACTGATAGAATTTTTACCATCGACTGGCCATCGGATGGAAATACTATCGATGCCTCAGTACAAGCCTCGCCTTTGGGAGCCCACCCGAAGGAACCATGGGAACTCTACGACGAGGTCGTACGAGGAGCCCAACTGTCAAGACTGGAATATCCAAAAGTCCTCATGGCAGCAGTAGCCCTTCTGGTTAGGTCTATGGTCAGGAAAGAGATGATCCTCTTCCCCCACATGGAGTGCGTTGACAGGCTCACAATCGCCCAGATGGGTGTGCCGACGAACACAGGGGCGCTTCTGAGCTTGCTCAAGGAGTGCTTCTGAAGAAGGGGGGAAGAATTCAACCCGTCCAATATCTACAAGGATGACGCTTGTACACACGGGAGGCTTACATTTGACTACAGTAAGCCCTTCGCGGGATATACTATGGTCAGGTATTAGTTCTTCTCCTTGGGCGGTACCTTACCAAAACACCGGATGTGACAATTACCGAATATGACCTTTTTCCTGGATTCAATACTGTATTGTTCCAGGAAATACCCAGATACAACGACCCCAGCGATGGCCCCGGAAAGTGATTTGGATGTTGGAAGGAACTACGCAAGTTTTTCCAAGGAATTGATAAGGCCGAAGGCCTGAGCATGGTAGTGGGATGAGTGTAATTTAAAGTGTGAATGAATCGAACATCTGCAGTAGGGAATAGAACAACGCTCTTTGCGGCCGGGGACGAGGAGGCGGGAAACAATCCTGGATACTAGCTGTTTCCCAAATCGAAGCCCGACACAGCCCGGTCGCACTGGGCCGAGAAAGTGCTAATGGGAATGCCGCCAATCTTAACCTTTTCGTGAGCAGGACAATCGCGTGCGCGGTAGTGTGTAAATGTAATGTGATTGTAAGTATTTAGCTTTTGTGTGTTTAAATTCTTTTCGGACCAGTATGACGGACTCAAAATTCAAAGCCAAGTCCCCGGTGGCGCTCTGCGGAACAAAAGAGCCGATCTAGCTTTTGTTTACTTGAGTCAAAGTAAAGTAGAAATAAGCACTCCTGGTATGACCTTTTAATAGGTATCGGCCTCCAGGAGGGGAGGTTTGGTGAGGAAAGCGCCGGTTCCACCAGGAACTTTTCCCTTCGAAAACTATTCGCCCTATCTACGTGAAACTGAAACCATATTAAAATGGTAAGTAATATCTATGGTTTGTCAAAATTTCGTCCTTCCAAGTCTTTAACTTTATATAATATGGCAAAATATTAAAATCAGTTTAAAAAACACTACTAAAAATAATATTTTTCCCCTGAACTTTTATTGATAATTTCTTATAAGATCATGAAACACCATAAATTAAGGTTCACTCTTTTCTTAAAAACAAAATTGCTTCGGAAAGTTGGTTTACGAGATGAGATATCTATGAACTTCATAGAAAATTAGCAGATTCTAAGCGATTTTAAAAATATATTATTTTTAATTACTGTAAAATAAGTGTATTTAGAAAATAATATTTAACACTGGTTACAATTAAACTATCTTCATCCAAATGCAAATTGAACTATAAAGAGAGCTTAATTAGATTAATGCTAAAATTATTTAAAATTCACGCTGTTTGTGTGCATTGATGGTTGCGGAGTAACCAGGATTCCAGCTCCCTTCAACCTTAGCTACGTTTTGCCTCCCCCGCTTCTCTTTCCAGCAACTCCTGTCAATTTATTGGCTAGCAGTTTGCAGGAAAGTGCAGAGCAGGACTTTATATAGATTGCGCAGATACACATAAGCTACAGAAATCTGAAAGTTCCGCTTTTGGTTGTGTTTAAGGATTTCAAAATGGCGTTTGCAATAGGCAAGATGCCTTCGAAGATGAATTCCGGACGAATCTGAGATGTGGCTTATTGAAGTAGTATGAAAACTGACTCAAAACTTTAGCCCGTTGAAAAAAAAACACGTAGGCCTATATCAGATAGCTCGCAACATATGTTTTGGGCCAGTTAGTGAGGCGTTTTAAGCGAAAATAGAACCGGTAATCATAAAACCAGTTTGATTACATATAAATAATTATAACGAAATAAGGATTTCAAAAGAGTTACGCAATGCTTTTTAAGTCTCTTATACGACTATAAATACACTGAATTCTTGTTTCAGGATTTAGTGTTCTTATTTTGAATTATTCAATTGATGTTCTACCCTTTAACGTTATAGTGATGTTTTTAAAATGGTCCTACTGGCGTAATATAATGGTGTTTTAAATTAAGACGGTACAAATTTAAGTTACGGAAATGTAATTTCGTTGCGATTACGAACAATAATAAAGAAAGTTTATGTTTTACTACTTTAAGCTCAAAACTTATGAAATTTGAAAAAAAACATCTTAATTAGGCTGGGTACAGGTCATCTGCCTACTTCACTCAAACAGTTGGTGAAATGGTGCCGAGCCGCGTATACGTAGACAGACTGGTTCTATAAGACTTAAATCCTTTGACGACCGCCTCGGGACACCTGCTCGTCTTAACTTCCTTGTGAGTCTCTGCTGGCTGTTGAAGGGTGGAAAAAGAAATGGGGAGGACGAGATATTAAAATAATATAAACATTTGCGGAACTTTTAATTTGCGAGCTAAATGACATTTCCAGCGAAAACAACCTTCTTGTTATATTCTTTTATTTTGCTCTGTTAGTTCGTTTAGGGGTTAACTGCGAATAACAACCCAGTTTAAATTATATAACGTTATCGTTCTTGCGAAAATTGTGTCCAAAATAAGGCTTCGATACCTAACACGTTTCAACAAAATTGATTTATAAAGTCCCTTTAAAATTAATGAACTCTAATAAAACTTTTTCTATAAACTGGTGAACAGCTATACATGTTCTGATTGGCTAAAGTCTTGAAAGAACTAAAAGAAAAATGCAAATAAATCAATTGATGTGCTGCGTGCATAAAATATGTTTTAAAAAGATAAATTATATAATGTTATGAAATAAAAATTCATTTCTGACGAGAATAATACTGACGAATAAAATATCAATAGCGAAATTTCTAACTTCGTAATAATAAAATAAATTAATAATTAATAAATATACACTAAAATTAAAAAAAAACGAAGAAAAGTTTTATAGTAGTAGGCTTATCTTCAAGGTGGTTTCATTAAGTGGCGTATGTCTGGTTTGCTAGCCGTAAGAGGCGCAGTGTTGATGCCTTGAACCATAACAAGGAATACCAAACATTTTATATTCCTAGTACAGCACACTATGAAGGACATAATATAAATTACTTTTAGTCTATTGGCGCCTCTAACCGGAATAATTTGGCAATAGTGTACATTTACTAGCATCGTAAAACGACGAAGAAATTTTCAGAAATCTAATATTAGGTAATAAATGTGCCTCAAGAAACTGCAAGAATAACGAATCCTCGCTATGTCTTCAAACCTATGTCAGAAAGCGCTAGTGAAGAGCCAGCATCCGTTATCGAAATACAAGCCACTGAAGAATACGCTGTGCTCCGAGCCAACGCTCTGTACGTCAGCGGCCAAACTTAGCCGGACGGATGTTCTCTTCCCACACGGTTGCGCGCGTTNCAAGAATAACGAATCCTCGCTATGTCTTCAAACCTATGTCAGAAAGCGCTAGTGAAGAGCCAGCATCCGTTATCGAAATACAAGCCACTGAAGAATACGCTGTACTCCGAGCCAACGCTCTGTACGTCAGCGGCCAAACTTAGCCGGACGGATGTTCTCTTCCCACACGGTTGCGCGCGTTCACGTGCTTTCAACTCTAGGAATTCTCACCTAGTGTACTGGAAGTTGAGTGGCGTGGGTGTTGAACTTCTAACTCCCAAGGATGAAGGCTTCAGCAGTTCTCTGTGTGCCGTAGCCAACGGTTTGACGCAATCCGTACTGCACGGTGGTGCTAATTATTATTGACTGGGCGCAGACTTTATGGGACTGGCCGGTATGGACAGCATGGATTTCTTAAACATCTGAAGTGGCAACATAATGCCTGACGTGGTTTTGTAGCTGTAAAACAACTAGTGCTGGGCGCTGTGCACACTGTTGTTGCTCTTAATTATACTCCTGTTTTACACAGTGGACACAGGCACAGGAGACCCGACTGCTCACACGCTGTATAAGGTTACAGTTAAAGATGCTCAGACACCACACGCTTGTCTTGAAGAGAGCATTAAGGTGATACTGTCTGGCGCGTCTGGTATGGTATGTTGCCTCAACGCGCTACTCAGTGAACTGGGGCAAGGATATTATCTGTGCAGTGCAGCCGTAACTATAATAACCTAAAAGTTGTAAATAATACCTTACCTACAGAAATTCTGTGATAGACTAGCATATTTTAGTTTCGCATAAATCTGGCGTATTTTCATATAAACAGTACAAACGGCTAATTTTTTGTAGGAACAGAAATAGTGTTTGGATATTCACTCGTACGATGTCTTGGAACACCTATTATTAAGTTTTCTGAAGTATGTCTTCCGAAATACGTTGCAGTAAAGTTCAAAGCAGACGATACTATAAAATCATATTTGGCCACATATTACGGAGTCTCCGGAAGGACAAACAGCATGATCAATTCAGAAATAAATTTTGGTTAGATCTACTTATATCTGTACTTGTAATCTTAGAAACAGCAACTTTATTTCTGTTTTTTCCGTTTTTGGGATGAACAATGTCATTCGTTACTGTAACCTGGAATACCAAAATATTATTACTCCTGCGAAATTTTCGATATTCATCCTACTAACACACCTACGTCCAAACATCAGAAACTAAAGAAGAAAACCTTTAAGAGATGGAAACGTTTCAAGAACTGTTACAACACGGGAAACTGAGAATAGAAGTTTCACTCATCTGTAAATATGATTTTTTCTCTGCATTACGTATGAAAGTCGTAAAGGTAAGTGGGTGTAATCTTAGGTTATTTGCACTTTTTGACCCTAGTTCTTATCCTCATTCAGATACAAACTTTTCATTTCTTTTTATTAGACAAATTAATTAACACATGAAGAAAATATAACTTACCTACGTGCACTCCAAAAAGTACACATATATTAATAAAATTATTAGTTTATGCACACGACCTTACATAAATATCACAGAATGTTCGATATTGAGGTAGCGAAATTCCCTTGGTTTTACACTATTTCATGGAATTTATTTTCTACTTGCACTATTCCATAAATATTTTTAACAGTGGGAGACGATTTTCGTTCTTACTACACCACTATCTTACGTACATATTTATAACAAGATAATCTTAATACATTTTCTGATAATTTAACCTGAAAAAAGAGTAATTTGAAAGCCCTAGTTTTGGGCTTGCGATCACAATGAATTACTGATTTCATTGTCTATGAACAGTCCGAGCTAACTTGTGTTGACAAAATCATCGACTTGAGTAGATGGTTGCAGGCGACAACTGTAAACGCCAACTTGCGTTATTAAGCCTGTTCGAGTCTACTTTGATAGTTCTGCAAAGCCTGGAGAAATATATTTGTGAAGTGCTTGTCCCACTTGCAGTCAGTCTGGAATACTTTCTTGTCAACCGCGAGTTCGACATTCGATCGTCATGCACCTGTGTAACGAATTTCACTCATCCACGCCATTTCGTTGTTCGTATTCTTTGGACGTGGCGATACGTCAGCTTAAATATGTGTGCTTGTGGTTTGAGGACTGTACGTTATTTTTTAATCTAAGTTACTTTATTTTGCCTAATAGACTTTCCAAGACAACAATGAAGTGTTTGCAATGGCGTATGTCCAAAGTTGGTCAATGAAACTGAGTTTCTGGTGATATTATATAGGCCTAATAATTTACATGTTAAGACAAGCCATCACCGGGCACCAACTCTGATATACTTAAAAACCTGTAAATTTTTTTTCCAATGCTTAAATATTCTATATTACCTTTTGTATGTACTTACCAAATCCAGTAACAAATTTTTTTAGTAACCAGGAAAAATAGGGGTGGATTTCAGGCTCTTGTTGATATATGAACAACTTTTCTTTGTGAACTGCGCGATAAGCTTCTTGTGACGCACGAACAAAAAGCCATGATAATGCACAATGTTGTGCAGTATAACAACACAGTCGAGGTACTCGCACGAGGCACACGACTGCATTGCAGCGTGTTCGAATTATACATAGTTTTAGAATAAATTGTACATGAAGCAGTTACCCGCTCAATTCCCTTTGTCTGTGATCAATGGCATGTTGCACATAAGATAATTTATTTTTGGCACTGCACACAAAAAGGAATTAGTAACCGATATTTTAAGGGTCCTCTTGGTGAGAAATCTGTTTTGTTGAATTTTCTGCACCTCTCATCTGTGAATGGTTAATGCTGACTTCAACGAACACGCGGCACATTGTTCACTGGATGCGAGAAGCACGCTCCAACAAAATTAAACGATTGTAACGCTTCAGCTTGTAAACGAATTCGGGACTGAACGGGTTAAGGCTTTTCTACACAAAGATAAAAAGTATTGAAAGACTATTATATGTAGAAAATATACCAGATAATAGTGCATATGTAAGAAAGTTGTAGGCTATAGACGACTGTAGTAAACTTGGCTTCATTAATTAAATGGTCATAAGGAATTGTTCGCAAATTTACCACATTATTGCATACGCGTACGCGTATTTCAGAGAGCACGAATGGTAAAGATTTATTTTATTCACATCCACGGTTCTCGTAGAATTCCCATATTTGTCCAGGACATTTTAAAGTGAAATCCCCAAATGTGTATACTTAGTAGAATTTGTATACTTGCAGACTGACGTATGGCAAACATTCCGTACTATATGCAGGCTTCCAGTACAGTTAAGAAAGATAAGTGAATTTTGTTTGCAGTGTAGCTATTAATAGGTACAGTATGATCCAGGAATCAGTAAGATTATTGACGTCATGGGCTGAGATCATATTTTCGGTGTGCGAGTTGAAGTCAAACCCCTAAGACTTGAACTGCTAATTCCACTTCGCCTTGAACAACTCAAGTATAGACTCTGAGCTCAAAACCTTTTTGAGTAAAGCTCATGACTGGGTTAGAGCCGCAATTTTTTCGATTTACTCATTACATGAGCGTGATGCCTTGCTGATTACAGACACCGGCGACTTTCATGTTTAAAAATGAACAGGTTCCGTGTCTAAGATACGCGTCACGATATTTTCCTTCTGGTGACCTTGTAGTCGAGCGATAAGGATACTAATAAAACTCACCATTAAACTCTAAATATGAATTTAAACGCCGATGTTAGAAAGGCAGGTGAATAAATAAAATGCACTTACACCGGAGATTTGAATGAAAAAAAATTATTAAGTATATCACGAAATTAATTTGCTCATTTTCAGCAGTAATTCATATTTCACCAATTATTTATAAATTTGCTAAGTCGTCTTATCGTTTAAATAATGTTTTTTTCTGTTAAGTAATAAAAACAGAAAATTCCAGATAACATTTGTCAACCGTCAATCGAAATACTGTTTTGTGCAGTGCTTTATGCGCTTATATTTTACCAAGTGATCCCGACGTGGTGATTTTTGTGTATTGTTTAGCAAAGAAAAAAGTAGATAAACAAATGTTTTCCATTTGTGTGCAAATAGCAAACGGGAATCAAAACTGCTTGCTGCTATAAATTCTATGCAAACACTGACGTCGATAATGAACGTTTACTTTTTATAGGAGGTATAAGTCAGTGTTTCGACCATACTCGCAACAAATTTGCTTTTGCGATATGTATTCAGATAGTAAAATAAAAACTTGAGGCAACATTTATTTGCTTACGTTTTTTACCTGTTTGCATTGAACCATGACTGGCTGATTTTTGAAGTACTCTTTCAGTTACCAGATTGGTCGCAAAATATTGGTTCCGTGGAATTAGATGCATGCAAGATTAAAAACACATGCACATTATAAGATACGTTTTTCGATATATAACATTGGAAATTAATTGCATGTACTCCACGACAACGTTTAACATGTTCTCCGTGACATTGCACCAAAGGCTACCACAATAGAGTTACGAATATTCTCCTGTAGTTCCTGAAGACTTAGTGGATTTGTCTCCATAAAATGTTCCCCTTTAGGTAGCTCCAAACTAAATGGCCACGCGTAGGCAGTTCTGAGGAACGTGGAAGCCACACGATTTGGCTGAAATCTCATCCGTCTAGAGGGGCCATGGTGGCTGAGCGGTTAGTCTGCTCGCCTCCCACCAAGGCGAACCGGGTTTAATCCCCGGCCGGGTCACTCCCAAATTTTCGCAAGTGCGAATCGTGCCGGACGGTGCCGCTGGTCGGTGAGTTTCCTCGGGGATCTCCCGTTTACCTTGCTCCTGCATTCCGGGGCTGCTCCATTCTCACAACATTTCACCCTCACCTGCTCTCAAGATCTCGTTGTTAAGAGCTGCCCAAATATCTCAACTCAGCTGAACTCAACAACTCTTCCGTCTAGAAAAGCTTCACGAATTCAACCCACCACTCTTCTGGGCCCACGACTGGTTGTTTCATCTTGTTTGACAATGTACAGGATGTGTACAAACTTGATTTACCCCTTACAAGTCCATCTAATATACTACAGTAAGTCCGTGTGTATGAACGTGAATAATTCTTAGGAATCCAAAACATCCGTTTGTGTCCCTCCGTGGTCTCTGCATAGCTGAATACGCCGCGAAGTTGTTGTTCATGTTAATCAAAATTCTTGGGGTCACTTCCGTGAAGGCTGTGCGCACTAAATTTTTTTCAGATGATTGTTGGTTAAATAACGGTGCTTGAGCACATTTTCCATGGTGAAACACCGGAGTGCGTTGTCTGATGTTGTCAAATCAGGTTTTCTTGAAAGCTACGGAAGAGGAGCTGGACAATTTTTCGATCCTCGTCCGATCCAACGACTCCTATACTCTGCGTTCAGAAGTTGTTGAACATCCGATGGGTTTGTTAACCAATTCAGTTATCTCCAAATGACTGACGACTGGCTCATCCTACAATTGCGAGACGCGGAAATCCTGGTCACAGTTTGGATTCACCACGATACTTCTCATTTGCTGTTCGACAACGTCTGAACGCATTTTTTAGGAATCGTTGGATCGGATAAGAACGCATCACTTGACACAAACACGAAGAGAACAAATGCGCAAGCCTATATCTGGTTAGTAGCCAAAATCTTTAGAGAAGATTTACTTCAAACGAATAGACAGTTTAAAAATAATGTATAAAAAAGGCCTAAAATAGAGAAGGTGTGTCCAAATACTAACGAAAAACTGTGACTGCAAGTTCATTAAAAATATTGTAAGTTAAAAATAAATATTTAAATTTGGTGGTAAAAACTAGATTTATAAAACCTTTGAAGTGTGAGCTGGATTACTTTTTTACTGGAAATGTTTCATAAGATGTTTGAGATTTAAAATTTAGTACCTATTTGCATAATGTGAGATTGAAAGAATATCGGCAATCTGCAAAATTTCTGGCTGTGGACAATAATTTAGCGAAAATAATCGTATTTGTCACCGTATTCTTCACTTTAGTTTTGCGACGCGGGAGAATGACTGTTTTTTAGTAATATATTATTAATTCACATGTAAAAATTTAAAGATATATGGTATTATGTTTATATCCTTAACGCTACCGTTTACGAGAAAATAGGCTTCACTATCAACATAAAATTTCCCAACACCTAATCGGTAAGCAATATTCACAATAACCGATAATTTATAGCTCTGAAAAAAAAAATGGCGCTAATTTATAGGAAGGGTTACAATTCCGTAATGGTTTCGCTAAAAAACAATTAAAACTAAAATAAAAAATAACTGTTACAGACTTTGTTTGTTCGCTATTTGCGTGCAGGAATGAATTTATAGTTCTGAACAAAGTATATCGGTGATCAAAACCACTTCACTAAAAAAAATATAAATAGCACCTGGAGGATTAACACCCACGCCACAGTTTGCATAAACAGTTAGCTTCCTGTAACAGATTCAGTCAAGTCATTTGTAAGCTAGTGATTTCCAAACATTAATGGTGAATTTCGAATATTTGAGATTAAGACACCACTTTCAGAACATACACTAAAATGGGCGGAACCTGGGCGCCGGATGACGAATTTCATAAAAAATTATGTCGTCAAATAATTTTGTTAATGTTGTAGGACGTGCATGTTGGGAATCGACATTGTTGAATGTTTCTGGCAGCCAGGATTTGTAAACATAAATTTTGTACTTTTAATGTGGTTTTAGAGAAAATACTAACACGATGCCATTCTGTTTGTTCCTTGTTTTTTTGAGGACAATGCATTTACTGTAAAACTGACTTATTTTTCCCGTAATGGGGCTTCATGGAAACCATTATATATAGATAATTTGCAATTAAAAAAATTATTTCTACTAATACTACTATCTTTACAAGAGAAAGTTATCATTTATTATCCACACAGAGTTAAATTTGTAGGCTAGTGGGTTTGGGCTTGCGAAACAGTTTTATGAAAATTTCTTTTTTTCCCATCTCATGGTTTTCTTTAACGAAATTTTGTTGCGTAGCTGTCGGCACGGCAAAACTATCGTCTTGTTTCGGTAACAGTTGACTACAGAGTAAATATATTTATTTTACAATTTTAGTGGCAAAATTTTTGTTTCTCATTTGTGACTTTCCGACTGCAAAAATGGTAGAAGACACAAAAAGATATCCAGTGCTATTAGTATTGCTTAAAAAAAAAAAAACTATGTAAAATATATAATTTTTGGCTGTTGATTTTTAAACAAAGTTGGCGAACTATTTCCTTGATTTAAATTTCTTCAGAGAAATTTTCCACTGTTGGACTGCCAGGGAAAGGCAAATCGATCTTTATCCTATGAAATATAATAGCGGAGTAGAGTACTTAATTACCACTTAGGTAATGTAACTTTTCTTTTTGAAAAAAAAAATTCTTATATCCACTTGATGCTAATAAGGTCACCTGGAATATGAAATCCACATTCCGGCAACAGTATTAAGTATTAATTTGTATTGAAAGTGAAGAACGATTTCCACGATAACGGTAGTGGAGTTAGTATTAAAAAAAAACATGGTGGCATTTTTTTTTTGACACGTATATTATTTTGATAAGTGAAAAAACCAATAATCTTTCTGTGACACAAAAATAAAAGCGTAAGGTGTGTGGTGGCTCCAATTGTTTCAATGAAATAATTAAATTGCAGTGAAATGTTTTACGGCAGTTGCCGGTGACTGCCGCTAGGGACGCGCGCCGAAGTAGGTGGCACAGGAAATCGACAGAATCGATTGTCGTTAATTTCCGATCTCGGAGCAGTGAACACGTGGCGTTCGCCCTTGAAGTTTTCATTTGTTCTCTAAATGGCAACGCGACTGGGAGTAAACAAGCTATAACAGAATCGAGATCACCGTGGTAAGATACTGCTATAAGATAACCTCCAAAACTGATTGTCCGTGCCCTATTGTGTAAATCACTGATAAGTTTTTTAAGCAATACAGAAATGTAGATATGGAGCGCCGTTGTTTTTTCCTTGATATTCCACAATAAATTAACATACACAATCATCTGTTATTATCTTTCACGCACTCTCTGGTGTTTACAGTAGCAATGTTCCCTGCCTTCACAGCAACAGGGCCGCGTTGCAGAAGGTAGCTCACACACTTAACACAGTAGTTTGATGTTTGTGTAACTAAACTCTTAGTTTGGTAATGCTCTCACCCAATAATGGAAGGAAGTCTGCAAGCGTGTACATAAGGTAATAATAACACAACCATTCTAATTTATTTTGGAAGGAACGTACCACGAAATAAAAAATTAGCGGATTTACGCATTAACAGTTAAAATGACAAGTAAATGTATTTATTTAGACTTTGAAAACAGATTTTGTTACGCCTAATTAAACACTAAGCTGTTAATCTGTGAAGTCGAAAAACGGACAGCGTTATACGACTTTAAATGTAGTGACTACAGTAAGCGCGATGTTAAGGCAAAACTGTGGCAGGAAATAGGTCTTGCGGTTATAAGAAATTGGGAACAGCTGTCATTCGAGCAAAAGAACAATGAAGGCGGGTACTAAAAACGGCGTTGTGAAACTGTGGAGTTTCGTAAAATATATTATTATGTTTAAAATTAATTGTATATTATATAATAAAAGCAAATTTATTAGAAGTCTATTGAATATAACCTGGTAATTTATCAGAAATAACACTCAAGGGAAGGGAAGTACAAAAGTGCTGTTTCTCTAATTCACAGGAAAAGAATTACAACGGAAATGGAAGTATCTTCGTGATTCCTTTCGCAAAGTGGCGAGAGAGCAGAACTCTGCCACGTATTAACTGTACGGTGCGAGCAAACCACTGTGAGGTTCACCGCTGTTCGCAGCGCCCCCAGCTGTGTGCCATTTAAGCCCTTCGCCCTACCTCTCCTCTATCTCTAGCCAACAACATCCATCCAACGCGAGCTGCGTGCTACGAAATAAGACAGGGTAGAAAAATTATAAAAACCCCCAGGCGAAAATCCCCGTGTTCGCGTTCTCCGAGGTTCCGCTCTCGTGCGGCGAAAGAAGCTCTGCGCTGAGGAGAAAAATAAAACGGCATGGAACTCGGGTTTGGTCGTTTTCCTAAAGAAGTCTCTCAACTGAACTAATCTCCGAGGTTGCCAGCTATTGGAAAGAAAAAAAGTGTATTATACGCAGCGAGGCCGCAGGAAATGCCTTTCCCAGTGAATAAGGAGCAATTGTTTCAACAGGAGTCAATGCAGTCACATCGTTTATTTTGCGTCCACCAAAGTAAATAACTAAGATGCGATAAAAAGATTAGAAAAAAAAGTGGTTTACGGAGGCTGGAAATATTAGCGGTTTTAATCATTAGTAATGTAGAACTCTCAGACATATATACTAGAGCTGTTTATTTTCTACCATTGACTTCTACATTTATGAGAAATCGAATTTATCCTTTATTAATCTCGAGTGATCTGCCGACTTTTTTTTGCTGTTTTTTTCCGGGTTGTATATTTCTCGGGCGCGTATGTCCTAATAACCAAAGTAAAAATATTTGAAGTCTGGTGTAGTAACAAAACTAGATAATTTTTTTATAGTCCCCATAATTTTTAATATAGATTTTAATATAATTTTTAATATATTCACTACAGTACTCGTCACACACTTTTCATTTATTTTGTGATGTCGGCTGGGTGACAATATTTTTATGTATTTGACTACGGCAGCGAGAATTCTGCAACCGTAATTTTAAAAACCCCTGTTTCTATTGCAGACAGATACGGCGCACAAAGTAAGCGTCACAAAATTGAAAAAGTAACCGGAATCTGCGATGTTTTAAAAATGCATTTTAATAAATATTTCGTGCACGAAAACCTATTTTTTAATATGCTTAGATTAGACTACAACATTTGATTCGGAATGCCTGTGACAGATGCGTTTTCATAGTGCATTCAGCTAGCACGATCTCTTATGACGGAGGTCCACCCTGCAAAGAAAAACACTCTAATGATGATAACAAAAATTAACAAACATCGAGGAAAAGTATTTTCCCAACAACTTAAAGAGAAGAATGACAATCAGAATATGACAAAAAGTACGCCGAAAATCCAAAAACCCCAACCCGGATAGCTTACAATTGTAAGCAAGTAAGTGAATGTATACCTTCAACTTTACTGTTGTTAAATGTTCGTCACATGCGAAATTGCTACCGGAAAATGTGTTTAAATACTTACGGATGTAGCAAGAATTTAAAAGAGACCAAAAGGAATAGCATGAACTGTTTCAACCGTTTAAAGAAAATTGATTTGTCAACATATGCTCGCGAAGGCAGCACCTACACATCAGGAATGCGTAGATATTAATTTTCCCTGTTGCTGATTTACTGGCCATGAGTTCCTCCCATAGCACCGTGTATTTGAAAAAATTAAAAGTATTCTGAAGAATAGATCTACAGTAACGTATCTTGAAGAATACATCGACTTTTAAGTAGCTAGAAGTCAGTAGAAAGCTTGGCAAGGATTGTCAGGTAGGAAAATGTAAATTAGAAATGTGAAATTTCATTAAATCTCCTCCTTCATGAAATTTTAAGTACTCAGGTATGAAAAGATATCCTCTTCAACAAGTCAGAGCCGGATCTGTGGCAATCCAAGGTAAAATGTTTTAAATAAATACATGTGGCATAGTCAGTGTTCTGAAGAGGAGAAAGGAAAATAGCAGAAATCGCTCAAGGGTTGTTAAAGTTGGAACACCTTTGAAGGCGCACGAAATACGAGCCGTTGAAACATTTGTCAACGACCTCTTTTTCTAGTGTTTTACAAGCAACTTGTTGAAGCACTCTCGGTGCAGACACATGATTTATCTGCATATCTTGGCATTGACGATGGGATGCATTTATGAAGCTGTACTGTCATGAGGTATGACGTAATGCACAGATAAAAACGAAATATGATCCTCTACACCATGTTATTTCCAATTATGTTACAATAATTTTGTGAAAATAAATGTTCCCAAAAATTTGTTTTTAGATGCTGTGTATTTAAATAATCTTATTGATTTTCAGTGTAGTTTTTGATAGTATTATTTGCAACAATTCTTTACTACTTTTATTGTTTTCGGAAACAGGTGTATAAAAATGTGTGACTTTTGAAAACTTCTCGTATACATTACTCCATAACAATAGTTGCCTTGGCCATTATTGAAATATTAATTATGACCTAAATTGTGATCTTAAAATTTTCAATTAAAATACTTTTCAAACATAGATGTACATATAAAATGGATACACCACCTTATAAAGGTCAAGGATATTTAAATATACATTAAATTTTTTTAGATACCGGAAATATTGGATCTGGTTTAAAATACTCTGACTCATGTAGCTGAACTCTATTTTACCAGTTTCCCGTTGATACCTATTTAATAAATTACTGCGACCACTATTTGGCCATATCACACAGCTCAAGTTCCAAGTACCCCTGCCCTGCAGAGCCATATAGCAGTTGAGATCTCGTAAAGGGAAATGGCTTAGGATTATCTTCGATGCAGGCGTAATCGTTAGTTGATTGACTTCACGATACTCTGGAAACGGGACCTCTTGTCTGATGATCCACGCCATTCTGTGGAATATTCTCTGCTGCCCAGTTTGTGACTTAAAAAATTCTCATTTCAGGTACTGACTGGAGAATGCCATTATGTTGTTTTAGTAACAAGTTAGCTTATTTTACTTGCGAAAGGCTTTGGATTTTGAAATACATGCAACATTTTTTATTATGTATCTTTTGCTGTTTTTAAGGCGGAGCGTATATTTCTGCCACTCACTTGTCTGAGGAAAATTTATAAAGACAAGTTTTGAGAAATTAGGTGTTTATGAAAGAATAACAAATATTAGCGTAATATTTCAAAATTATATGAGGAAAGGAGGATGTTATTCATGAGATTGTCAGTCTTCTTTGCATATACTGAAGTTGCAGACCATAAATCAGAAGCTACTTCCATAGTGAAAAGTCAATGGTTATCGTGTGGATTACACAAAATTATGTTTCTTTTATTCTGTTCTTATTGAATAATAGTCTGTTATTAAGTCTCACACAGTGGCATAGTTTTAGTGTTTACATAACCCAATGAAGGGTGCCTAGTTGTAGGCGCAAGGTAACACATTTGGAAACACCCGGTAACTGCAGATAATTCTGACCAGCGTCAGCAATCGATGTTAAAGGTTTGAATGAGTGCTTACAAGTAATTGGCCAATCACTTCATGATTATTACTGCGAATATTCCGTTCACGGTGATTAGATATTAGAGAAAATATCCCTTTTCAAATACATCCACGATCCGTGACCGACAAACACACAAACTCCTGTTGCGTCACCGAAAGAATTATCAAAACATTGATGCCACGTAATTATCCTGTGAAAAATCTGCGCTGAAATATTACCACCAGTTTACACTCTCGATGCAGCAGAGCGCAACGCAATTGTGTAAACAGGCGTCGACCTGGTTTTGTAACTGGATTGACGTTTGCTACAGAGCACGCGCAGATATCTCCAGCAAAACGCATGCATCAAATTAAGCAGGTTTCATGGCAGCAGGTGCAAAAATATCACCCGATGTGATTCGCTGCGCGTCAGACAATTTTGTTCGAATGAACACGAGACTGAAAAAGAGTGGCACACGAAATTATTGGAATAATTGTCGCAGCGAAACACGCCTGCGCACTAAGGCGGAAATCGGATTTATGCGCAAATCCGAGACCATGCAAAATGGAATATGAGGGGACCCAGCGTTACGATTCTATATATTTAGTAATTCCGGAAGCGACTGAAATTTAATCCTTATTTTTCCGAGTTCCAAAAAAATTGTGCGTTTGTGGAGATTATATTTTTTTCGTCTACGTAATGCAGCTCGATTTGAAAGGTTCTTTTCACGCTCTATACAGGCTGGGGCATAAAGTGAGTTCTTAACATCGAGGTATTGAGAGCCGATGAGGGTGAAGCGAGGTGAGAATGGAGCAGCGCTAGAATGAAAGTGCAGGGGAAGCGCGAGATCCCTGAGAAAACCCGCCGACCATGCGAAAGGGGTTCTGGGGTTGGCACGGTTTCACTCACTTAATTATTGAGGCACCATCATTTTGTTCCAATGCAGCTTTAAATCGTCATGCAGGATCCTCCTTCAACTCCGACTTGATATCCCCAGTGCCAGGGCATGCTTACGAAAAGATCGTGTTGGCGATTTCTGAATGGACGATCTTACTACTTCCACATTGTCTGGCGTTCGAACGGTCCTAGGCCTGCCAGGTGATTTCATTTTCAGTGTTGATCCAGCTGCCCGAATGTTACAAACACACAGCAAATCGTTTTCCGATTTGGTATATATGCATTTCGACCGAGCGCGAAGCGTGTATAGAACAGTCTCTGTGTCGTTATCACAGAACGTCTGTTCTCATAATACGCTTAAACAATGGTCCGACTTATAATGGGTACTGAAAACGGTAGACCTTAGAACCGAAATAGTTAAAACTGCTTTAAAACAGCAAATTTGACTGCAGAACTGTTGAAATTGCTCTACTTAAATCGGTAGAATTCTACTGATTATTTTAGTTGTTGGTATTCAGTGATTAAAAAGTGATTTCTACTGAATTATAGTGAACTGCACTAGCATGTCTGTTAAACCTCAGTGTATAACATTGATTGGCCAGTAGATAACTGGTCGTCAACTGAATATTCATTACAATAATTCTACTGATTGGTATCAGTGATTCATATGTAGAGTGTAGAGTCTATCTTACCGAGTGAGACGTGCCCACCTCTCTACCCTCATCACAGCCCGCCGACCAACGGCATCNGAGTGTAGAGTCTATCTTACCGAGTGAGACGTGCCCACCTCTCTACCCTCATCACAGCCCGCCGACCAACGGCATCGTCCGACAATATTACAACGTGTGAAAATCCGGGAGTGACCCCACAGGGAATCGAATCCGTTTTGTTCAACACGTGAGAATACATGACTACCATTTAAAAACGTTCACAAATTCAAGTGCTATGCTTAACACTCACCCAGCTCTCTGTGTGCCTGTTTTTATCCGGAAACATCTTCGAAACAGTACGAACATATCACATTTTATATAACTACACGCCTTACTTTATAAACCATTCCGAAGTTGTCGGAGGCACTCTCGCAGCACACCAAGAGTCCATTGTTTCCTCAAAATTTTGAAATATAAGTGTTTAAGTCCCTCTTTAGATGCGCTCATTTATGCCTTAACCTCTTAACTTACCCATAAATTTTTCGTTCCACGCGTTGCAAAAGAGGAGATTTTTGGTCTGACAAGTAACTTACATGACTGAACATACGAAAAGAATTTCTGTTGGTCTACGGCATCCACAGCAACCAATAATAACATTTTGGTGTATGAGAGGCAAGTAATAACATTCACCAGAAAAATATGCTGTCTGTATTGGTGTCAGCTTCTGACCTTGTACAGCACCGAACATGAATCTTAATGCTAATACATAGATAAACCTTTTAAAATGTATAGCACAATGACATCAACGAATCTTGTAAGCACGAAACTTTTTCATGCATACAAGTCATCATTTGTGTCATCCAGGGGTNTATTTTTGAAAATATGAAAAGTTCAACATTACGACCGCACATATTTCTCCTACAGTGCAAATTACCTTATGTATCCTTTCTTCCTATATATTAATTTTTAAACTAGAAGCCAATGCAGAACAACACGTAACTGTAGAATAAAGGGCCACCACGCAATCTGCATGAAAAGAAACACAGAAATTTTCAACAAATATTTGTACGCTTTCTCAGTAACTGTTCTCTACCAATATTCGTGCACTAGGGCAATATTCCACTGGGGGCGTGTGAATTACCTGTAGGACTCACAGGTGGTAACTACCATCAGTTTCCGCAGGCTTATCTCTCTCAGTAATGACGCGGAACACACTGTTGCTTTGTGATTTAACGTCCCTCCCCCTCTCCCTTCTTACGTAGTACTTTCGAGCAGTGACACAGAATTTGGATGCACACTGTCCTTGGAAACGAATTGCCGCTGGAAATCCGTGGCATAGCTGGCGCTATCGCCAGACCTCACTTATGGCTAGCTCTGGTCGCAAGGCCACAAGAAACTTATCGTGTACTCACAACGTTAAGGCAGGTGAGTATCTGAATGGGACGTAGTTATGCTGCAGGAAATACAGCCAGAGGTATGCCGTGCATCTTCCAATTAACGCACGACAAACACACTGCAGGAGAGTTCAGCTGCATAGTGAGTTCAGCGGTGGACACTTCAGATTTCTGTGAACGTATATTATTCTACTTCCTATAATACAAAAATACTATAGTCCATTCACGGTTACTTACAACTTTTTTGAGGCCCTGCTAAAGTTCTACTTCCATACTTCCATGATATTCCAACGCCTCACTCAAACAAAGCTTAACCTAGTCTAGAAAATTACACCAACGGGACAATGCAATGCATTATTCCTTCACGCTTAGTTTGGTGATATGTTGCATAAGAATTATTTCTTACTAGGCATCGCCAACACACATTTTTTCTCTCCTTTTCTTAAATTATAAATAAAATATTGTAGTATATAAATATACTTTAAGTAAAAACTCAATTTAACTAAAACTATGGCACTTTCATGATAAGGAAACAACTAATGACGTCATGAATAAGATGATTTTTAAAGGTTTCATTAAAAAATTGTAAAGAAACGGTGAATAGGCTAGAACACATGAGGGCAGTCTTACGCCTAAATTATTCCTTTCTGTTGTAACTAAGCGCATTTTGTTTCATGAATTTTTCCATGTATTTTCCGAGAAAATTTCATTGCTCTTCTCCACTGTACACAAGTACAACCCAAACTTTATATTTATAAAATTAAATGAACTACATGAAATATACTTCGAAATATGATGATTGTTTGCGGGAACCTAGTTTCTTTCAATTGCAGGTCTAACATCTTACTGTGGTTTATTGAGAGAAACTTAAATTTGGAAAATAAGTTTTCACTTTAATTTTATTCTCACAAATTCCTCCTGTCAACTATTTCCGAAGTTTCAGCAAGTTATAATAGAATAGGCTCATAAGCAACTGAATTAATAAGTAGTGAAATCAAATTATGAAGAATTTGCCGCAGACGTAATGGCCAACTAATAGTAGGGAAAATACAAGTTACCTTGAAAATGTTTACAGGCATAACAAAAAAATACAAATTCTAAAACATAAATTTTCATCTTGTTTAACTACTTAACTCCTTCAGGCATGGTGTTATATAGTTCCGTGTAAAAGTAGTCTGGCTCAAGACGTTTGCGGATGGAGCAAAACACGTAACCGACAACAGTTGACAAAGGTAATGTTTCGTCGTATCATGATGCAGCTATTGAGAAATATGCGTGTTTGAAAGGTAAGTCGCACAACCCATATGCNGTAATGTTTCGTCGTATCATGATGCAGCTATTGAGAAATATGCGTGTTTGAAAGGTAAGTCGCACAACCCATATGCGCGTGCACGTTTCTTTCTTTACTGCGCAAGCAGACTCCACTCCTTTCAAGTAGATTTCACTGTGGTGGAAGGATAATGTATTCCTGCGAAATAAATTATTGCTATTGTGGAAGAATACATGAGTACTAGTTCCACACAGAAAACACGCCAACAACTCGCATACTTAAAAAAAATACACAATGTCATTCATCAAATTAGTGTGTTTGAACATGCAGGGCCGTGTATAGACTAACAAGGCGATCATCTCCACCACTATCAGTAATCAGTGGTTTGCATGAGCATTTGCACTTTTCTAGCGTATGGATGAGTGGTACTGTTACGTTGAACATCTTATAGATTCTCACACAGTCAACAACAGTTAACGAAAGGAAGATTGCAAACATAACCAGAGTTGAGTGAAAAAAAACCACGTATTTGACTGATGTACTCTGAATTCGGTTACTTGAAAAATATATGGCTGTTATCGGTGTACTGAAGTAATAAACAGAAAGCATCACCAATAATCAAGTTTTTAGTATGTTTAAAACACGGAACGATTATGTTGCCGGTAACTTTCCTTCTGAAGATCAAGCTGAATTCGTGCTTCTTACACCTTGAATGCAAGACTCGAACTCGAAATGCAATCGATTTTGCGATATCCAGAGAACAATTTAAATATATTTCTTATGCTAGGACCTAATGCGGATGGGAGAAGGTTATTGGTTTATTTTAGAAGCTCTGGTTTGAGACGTCCTTCAGGTAAGTAAAACGTAATTTCCAATCTCTGCAGTCGACGAAAGTAATCTCCGGGACATTTCCAGAGAGACTTCAAAAAGACCTAGGTTGAGAGAGGAAATTTTTTTGTTGGAAGCGAAAGAGGTGATTATAAAATGTAAAGTTCATTTGCCTGTATTCTAGATTCTCCATTCTATGACGAAAAGCTTTGCAGGAGTGATTTTAAAACGAATAAAGTCAAAAAGTTCAGCTTGTCATACAGAAGCTATCTTGTAAGAACTGCCAAAGAGGTTCTTGTTCCGAAATTTAGAGTATTGTGCGCTGTAGTGAATATACACATATGACATTTAAAAAGCAATTGAGTCGTACATAGATAAATTATTGTTGAGAAAAAACGGTTTCATATTACTTATATTGCAATGAAAGTAACATTGATACAAATCGTAATTAATGACATATTTTGATAACAAAAAATGGCTCTCTCATTAGTATTATCTATGGTTAATGGTGCATTCCTAATTCGTATGAGCGAAATTCCAGCTGCCAAAGATATGTAGTCAGTTTATTACACCCACGTACGATTCGCATATTAGTTGTATCAGAAGGATGAATAGATAGCATTGACTATAACATCAAATAAAGTTATTTGCACTAACATAATTAATACGTACGAAATGTACTAATAATTAACAGCTTACGCTCTNAATGTACTAATAATTAACAGTTTACGCTTTTAAGAACAATTATATGTTGACCTGCGTGTGCACCCAAGCTCACACACTTATTCTCTTTATGTCTCTATATCTCTCTTTCTCCAAGATAATAGAGAGTACTAAATGCAGTAACTGCTCTATTGCTCTAAATTTAAAGAGCAGCATTTAAGATTCATGAATACCAAAANTAAATTTAAAGAGCAACATTTAAGATTCATGAATACCAAAAATAAAGCACTTTATTAATAACTAAACAAACACATATGTTAAAAAAAGTTGCTGATATATTTTCTTGGAAAGAAAGCATGTAACCACAGTTAACCGTGCAAAAAATTAGGTTCTTGAGTATTTTCAAATTAATCAAATAGTGCATGTAAGTAAAATTTCTTTCTCATAAAAGAACGACAAGTAAACTTAGGTTTAACCAGCAACTTACTGAAGTTAGGAAAAGTCTAACGAAATGTACTAATATTTAAAAAAATGTCATTTAAAATTTCTGGACTATACATTTGAGCTTATCGCATTCAGTACAGATTAAAAATATATATTATTTTAATGAAAAGGGAAATAACTCATGAACAAAGCAAGCCGTAATGTAATCGTTTGAGTGGTTTCCGTTTTACTGATAAATTCGTTTTTACTTTTAATTTCCAGTCGNTTAAACTCTTTTCAGTTGTGCAATAAAATACACGCACTTAAGGCAAGTAATATAAATTTTCACGTTTCATTTTTACCCATGCCTCTACGAGCAATTCCATTCCATATTGCTCCAAGCGGCGAATGGATGGAATTGAAAAAGAACGATGCGTTATCAGTCGGCTTAGTTTTTTCGTGTTGCGCGCAGTTTGTAATTTGTTAGCGGTGTTCACGTGCCCTTTCGCCAGCTCTCCCGCGGGACCACATGTCGTGCCTGACATTTTCGGCTGCGTGCTGCACTGAAACAGCTGAATTAAGTAGGTCACAACCTGCGTTTTCTTTTCTACCAGGCTACCCTGGAACTCACAAGTTGACTTCATCCAGTCTGTGGGAAGTCAAACGTTATGCGTGCACCAGGTATCGCCTACTGCAACTGTATACAATGATGATACTTCTAATACTCACACCAAAACTACTACTATTATTAGTTTTACTAATATAGTAACTTCTCCGTCTACCACTGTTACGGATTCATAGATGAATTTACAATCTATAAAATTGGCGTGCTATGCAAGATAAATTATTTTAACTTAATGTGTGTGTCTTATACGTAGAACAGAGCCACGAATTATGCTTAGTCTAATATTGCTACAGTTACTAACTATACCCCGACTATGGATAATCCTCTTATTTCTAATGCTGCTATTACAAATACGTCTTATAATATTACCAGTATTGAAACTTGTAGCAGTGGTTTTGGTTGTACTATTGCATTTATGTATAGGGAATGTGCCTTAGAAATGATAACGTGAACATACTTCGTATAATATTACTACTGCCAATACTAAGTTTATCACAACTACTGATACTGTTATGATTTATATGCAGCTATAACTACTACAATTAATTACTCTATCTTATAAGATACTGTCTATAGTATTGCGACTAGTATCAGTTGCAGTGGTATTAGCCTAGAATTAGAAGTACGACTATCAGTAGTGTTGCTACTTATAATGTGCACAGAGGGCTACATACACCCTAGTGTGGACATGAATACTATTTTGTCTACTGCTACCACTAAGTCTACCACGACTATTATTACAGCTATTGCTGTTATTTCTATGCTACTATTGCTACTATGATTTCTACTAATATGTATTCTACGATTATTGGTATTGTTACTATAGCATCGGAGGTGGTATCAATCTACTACTAAAAGTACTAATGATATTATACTGTTGAAAATATCCGTACATTTACGCAAAATTTTACGGAAATATACAGTAAATATAAGGAAACGCAATCCGCAATGACGAGAAACGCAGTTGATCTCCACAAATACAATATACGGAAAGTCTCCGTATTTCCTATAGCTTCGGGTTTCAGGGACGAAAAATTTGTATTCTACACGAAGCTTTCTTCTCCACTGTAACCAGAAAATTATCATTTCTGTGGCAGTTAGGTTATACACGCCACTAAGACCTATTATTTCAAACATTAAAAAGTAGCATCAGGCGTATGTAACATTAAGCAACACTTAAAATACACTAATTTTAATACAAACACGGAAAGTTGCTTAGGTGACTGTAGTAGAAATATTACAATTATGCCGAAGACATTATGTGAAAGTTGTTGGTGAGATTTTGAAACTTTTTGACTCGGGTTCAAATGTTCTTTCGTTACCTTTTTTATTTTTTTTTAAAGTGGAAGTACAGAACACTAACCAGGAAATTAACGGAGAGGTTCCGTGAATTCAGGGGAAGTTTTTGAAATCTACGGAAAGTCCATTTTTGAAAATCAAAGTGTTCGTAATATTACGGAGTGTTTACGAACACTTCCAAATAAATATTACGAGAAATTTTCCGTAAAATGAAGGACGTTTTTTTAAAACAGTGTATACAATGTGTAAAAGGGATGCGCCCTAGAGAGGATAACATCCAACGAAATAGTATTTATCACTGACCCGTAGTCCCAATGAAGCATAACGTGAAACGAGACCCCAGTGCAGAGAACCGACGAAATTCTGTTGTGGGGAAGACGAGTACACTGAAGAATATCTCCTGGCCAACAGCAACTTCTGCCACAGTCATTACATAAAAAAATCCGGACTCTGGATACGCCGGCGATCGAGCTCGAATTGTGTGATTTTTAGGTCAACAAGCTAGCAGTATAGCTACTAAAGCTGACTTAGGCGTATTTCACGTGTTAATTCTAGCTTCAGCCATTCCGTATAAATATTAATTACTCATTGTATCACTCTCGAAGGTCATTGGAGTAAACTATCTGAAATCAGTAACTTTTCCTTGCATGGAAAAATTATTTTATTTGCAGCAATATTGTAAATATATTTTAACTCAAACACGTAATAAAATTTTGCATAGGATATGTGATAGGAGAGATAAGCTGTGTAGACCTAATCGTAACTAAAATACATAGAAAAAGCAAGAAAATATAATAATTTTTATAGTAATTTTTATTTCAAGACACATATATTTGATAAACTATCACAGTGCCAGATAACTGTTAGATAACAGAGATACTAGCGTTGTGCTGTCCTGTTCTCCTCTTAAATACACTGAAGAGCCAAACAAACTGCTACACCTGCCTAATATCGTGTAGGGCCCCCACGAGCACGCAGAAGTGCCGCAAGACGACGTGGCATGGACTCGACTAATGTCTGAAGGTATGCAGGAGGCAATTCACACAACGAATCCTGCAGGGCAGTCCAAAAATCCGATCTGCGCCAATTTGAGAAAGGGTTGCAAGACTGTCACGTTTAATGATTCTCGTCAGTCGTCGTTTATCCGGTTCTTTCACGATCTTTTTCCGGCCACAGCGATGTCGAAGATGTGAACTTTTATCGGATTCCCGATATTCACATTACAATCGTGAAATGGTCGCACGCGAATATCCAAATGTTATCGCTACCTCGGAGATGCTATGTCCCATCTCTCGTGCACCGACTATAACACCACGTTGAAACTCACATAAACCTTGACAACCTGCCATTGTATCAGCAGTAACCTATCTAGCTGCCGACCGCATCGCGTTAATCTGATTGGTTCCATACCTCTGTTATTTGCATACGCACGCCTTTACCAGTTTTTTGGCTCTTCAGTGTATGTCTAGTTATGAATAACTAAAGTGCATGTATACTAACCAGCAAATAGTTAATAAAGAGTAAACCACATACACCGCGGTTAGCAATTTATTGAATCACAGGAAGACATAGAATTTTAGCGTGAATTTTTTACCAAAGCGGATTTGATCCCACTATTATCTGGACGTTTCGTTGCCCTAAGCATTTTGTTGTACAGTCGTGAAGGACAAAATCCCAAAACATAGTATCTCTAATTAGACATATAGAGGTCGTTCTCTATTCAACGATCTTCATTGTTGTAGTTCTGTGTTGACAATTGCGCTTACTGGACTGTGAAAATGTCTTCAGGCTAACGTGAAAAAACAGCAAATAATATTAAAAGCTTAGTTCCACATTTGTTTCCAAAACAGACATCAGTAACGCAAATTATTAACCAAACAAATCCATTTTTCAACTGAAACCTTGTAAGCAGCCTTTTAAAATATATATCAATGTCTTCGCAAGCGCGAAGCAGTTTTTTTAATTTTCAATGCTTCCGTCGCACATCCTCTATGAATGTCACGTTCAAGATTATGATAATATAAGTAAATAATATGGGGAGAATGCACCCAGGGCTAAGCGACACCCTCCTAATGACGGGCTTGCAAGCTGGGACCGGTAGGCACCCATCATACCCGGACATGACATGAGATGAGACCCTGGGATGTAGCGGCGCTGGAATGTCAAAGGTAGAAGAAACGCGATTACCCCGAAAAAAATATACCCTGCGAGCAGCACAATTCCCAAACGCGAAAATCCAGGAGTGAACCCGCCGGGGATCGAGCCAGGATCGCCGTGGCGGGAGATGAGCGCCCTGTCCACTACACCACCACCGCTGCCCGACTTTCAAGATTACCAACCCTGTAGTATCGCACGTTTCTTTATTATCTGGAGCTCAGTTTTCCCCTCTTGCCACTGCTCTTGTTTCAGGTGTGCGTTTTTTCACAAAATATTCAGTTACGACAATACGGTGATAAGCAAGAAACATTAAGTTTTTTTTACTAAATATAACATTTTTATTGCTATAATTATGAAAGTAAGTATGCAACGAAATTTTAACATGTAGCTTGTAAAACACGTTGAATAACACCAAAAACAGTTATTTGTGTTACGAATGAAAATTATTTATGTTTGAAAATAGACAATAAAATATTCTTACTCTCCGCCATTGATTGGTAGATTTATAACAAAATCAGTTATTTTTTCCTTCCTTATGCAATATGTACGCGATCACTAAGTCGTTGGTCCTTGATTAAACTGTGCGTGGGCTTAGCAGCAGTGCAGAAGGCACATCCGACGTCTGTCAGTAGCCAACTGTTTTTCGTTCTGAATTAAATGGAATTCGGAGCCCTTGATCTTCAGGCACGGATGCAGTTGGCAAGTACTCAAGATTCACACTGGCCAGAACCATTAGTCATGTTGTTTTGCACACTTCGCCGGCCGGGAATTTTCACCCCCCTCCCTTCTCTAGCAGTTTGTGTATACCTGATTGCATTGCTACTACCCGTTGTGAGATTTAACTGACTCCTCGGAACCACTGAGTGAACGTGTCAGATGAAATTAATTCTAAATCAGAATAACAGACGATCTCGTTGAATTCGAGTGGGTGCTAAACTTTCAGCGAAATTTTAGTTCATTAATTTTATTAACTTACTTATTAAATTGTTTTGATATCAAATTACAGGCTATCTGTCACACTCCCTTTCTGTCGAAGAAGAAATTGTCAATATCCATGGAGGTTATTTAGCAAACAATCTCTACTACAACACGTATATAACTACAAATAAAACATTTCAGTTTTTTCCGCATGTCGATACTTTAAAAGAAAACGCTTTGGAACTTGTATAAGAAAAAAAAAAAATTTGTTACAATTTTCACGGTTTGAACTGTAACTGTTATACACGTGACCTCATGATGAAATTATATTGTTGGATAGCAAAATATCAATTATTTTAGTTTTATGCCAAACACGGTTCATATTTGCCGGCATTTCACCAAACGTTATTATAAACAAATTAAAAACTTATAATTTTTGTTGTTTGTGGAATTTATAAACAATTACAAACTTATTAAAAAAACGCTAGAACACACTTCATGAACCTATGAGTTCACATAGAGGGAAGATGACGATTTCTTGAATATTTTGTACATGAGAAAAATTTTGCATATCTATGATTTGGGGCTGAGTTACTGGAAAAATATTTACTAAAGCACATTAAAATTAATTAAGACATTAACATGGAGCTTGTCTACTTTCATTGTAAAATGGCTTTATTTTATTTGTTTTCTTTAATTAGCAACCTTGACATTTGAAGTAGAGATATAAATATATTTTTTTCCAGAAATTTTATTAGTGTTTGGACTTAAATACAAACTAACTAAATGTTTATTATCGAATGCCATTATTACAAACTCTTTTTTGTTTAGATAACGATACACGTTAACAAGAGAAAATGGGGAAAAAGGGTGTCTTTTTTTCGCGATATGGTTAAAATGAAATGCAGATGGAGAAAATGGAGCAGCAACGGAATATCATGGCGGCAAAAACAAGAGAACCCTGAAGAAAGCCACAATTAAAGTTTCCCGCATATGAAATCCACTACTCATTTATCACATTTGTAAAGTAAACCCTGTGTCCCCGAAAGATAGTGTTAGCTACTAAAAATTGTTATATATTGAATTAAAATTTTACTACAGACTTTTGTTCAGTATGAAGGTTAATTAATATTATCGCCTCTTGTTTTGACAGGCAATGCGAGTTTTCTTAAAAGCATTTGAATAAATATCTTGAAAGAAATATTTTATAACGAAATAGTAAATTAAACCAACTTAAGTGTCTTCTACTTGCATGTGGCAAAACAAAAACTACTATATATAGACATTTATACATACATAGAGAAGACTTAAATTAATCCGGACTCATTTAGCCGGACGTCTCTTAACTCAGACAGCACTTTTGGGATAAATATTTCATGTTTGTTAACACATGTGAATAGAAAGCTGAATTGCAAGTGCAGAATGCAAACTACGCTTTTACCACGAGGTTTCAAGTAGCAAGCTGTAGACTTGCCGCGACTCATTTGTAGCATTGACTGCCAGTCTGTGCATCACACATTGTGTTACACGGTGTATTTATTTTGTGATTTGAAAGGAGATTTACAGTGCTTTAATTTGCGAGCCGTGATGTTAATACTGAAGAGAAAACATGTAGACGTAAGGCTCCCTCTTTCTCTCCAAAATAATCCATGCGCGATAGAAAATCTTGAAAACCGTTGTGGCAAGCATTTCTGTAGATAATGGGATATCGAATCTGTTTTAGTGGTAAAGAGAAAAAATAGGAAAATTCTTCCTAAATTCCAATAAATATGAGCCTGGACTCTCATAATCTAAGTACACACCAATGTAATACGTAATACTCCAATGTGTACAAACATAAATTAAGGTGAGATTGTAACACCACGAAGTTTATTTATTTGTATTAATTTCGCACATGTATTGCATCAAATGCTTCATTCGTATGAAAAATAAATATTTTTATTATTGTTCATGGTAATTTACAGGATATTATTTAATTCGGAGTTTCAATAATTCACACGCCTTAGAAACCCAGTTACTCAAGATAAATGAGGTTGTACTGTATATCACTTGCTCGAATAATCACGCACATGTAAAACATGTTGAAGTTCCGCTAGAACGGTGGAAAATTCTCATATATTCACGAAAGAACCTTTTCTAACTAACAACCGGAAGGTCACGTTCCAATCTATGCGTAAACAGTCGTTCCAGAAAACTTGTTTCCGATCACACGCACTGAAGGATCTTTAAAGCGACACAGTAAAATCGAGAAAACAAAAACGGTATGTACTTACTTGATTACAAAGAAGATAAGGTTTTGTCAGCTGTCCAATGACGGTGCCTTCCTGGGTCGCTTTGGAGACTTATCTGAAACAAAGAAGAAACAATTTGCCAGAATCGTTCTGGGGAATTTTAATACGCTAAACAGACACAGGTGGAACGCTTAATGACGGGAAATTTTTGCGAGTTTAGTGATCTGTAGCCTGGACTCGGCAGTCCTTTGTTTTCTGGAATCTCATTTATCTGTGCATTTGGCTGCTGCCTGTTTATTTTTGTAGACTTTGTGTCGACACACGAGCGCAAAACTTAGTGTCCGATCAACCGTGTTTCTATTTACAAAAGTAAACTAAATTTGCATATATTTTATGTAGATATATTTTTCAGACAATATCATGACATTTTCATATTTTAACCACGCTGTATAATAGCCAGTTTACAAACGATTCAACATATCAAGTTTGCTTCAAACACATATTTTCTTGCAGTAACTACACTAATCATATGCAACATTTTACTAAAATGCATGTTTTAATTTCAAAACTTAATTTTTAAGAATACCATAGCAAGGAAATATTTTTAAAGAAATCTTCTCTAGTGAAATCGCTACGAGTTTAACGTTAGTATACCAAGATCGGCAAAAATAGACAGAAANTTTAAAGAAATCTTCTCTAGTGAAATCGCTACGAGTTTAACGTTAGTATACCAAGATCGGCAAAAATAGACAGAAAATTTTACAAGACAAGGAAAAATATTGGTCTCTAAGAATTTTGGACATAATGATGGCAAATGTTTAATACGTTTATCTAAGTAGTAAGATTTTGTGGCGATGTAAAATTCTTAGTTTATTTTATGTGAGCAAGCTGTCGATAATTTTTATTAACCCCGTAGACTTATTGTGAAGAAGGAAAGTAAACACTCGGAGTAGTTAGAAATAGAGAGTTCAGCACCACCTGGATGCTAGATGGGGACCCAGGGACTCACGACGACCATCTTGGATAACGTCATGCAGAACTTTTTTCCCTTCGGAATTTCCCTTTTTCTCATAAAAACGGCCAAAATCGCTAGAAATTCCCCAACATTTTCCCGAATTTCCCTCAAAACCAGCAAAATTNTTTTCTCATAAAAACGGCCAAAATCGCTAGAAATTCCCCAACATTTTCCCGAATTTCCCTCAAAACCAGCAAAATTCATCACAAAAAATGTATGTTGCACAATGCGGCTGACTTTTGCTCAATCCGGAGGAATACGGCAGAAATTGTCCAAATGTCCGCCTGAGTGTGCAACCATTTACAAGCCGCTCTATCATTCTA
>NQII01007515.1:0-36815 GCA_002778355.1 Clitarchus hookeri
TTGTACTTGTCCAAAAATACGATTGGTAGAACTACAGAAACATTCTTGCAGTAATACTGACACTTTGCAAACAGCGAAAACCTCTTCGAACAAGCCCAGGCGGTTTGTACTAATAGCCATAGTCATCAGTGCCGAGAATTTTTTCATCACTAACATCTGTATCGACAGAGCAATAAAAATTCACTGTACTGTGTATGTAACATTCGTAATCCGAAGAATAAGATTCCATACATCTAATAAAATGTAATTTTAGAAAATGTTTCATGTGAAATTCTTATATGTATTTTAAATAAAAAAATAATAAAATGGAACACATGAATTANATTTTAGAAAATGTTTCATGTGAAATTCTTATATGTATTTTAAATAAAAAAATAATAAAATGGAACACATGAATTAAACATTGGACACCATTTCAGACGCAGCAGGAGGGATGCACTGTAAATAATTTATCTAGCTGAAACTGACATATTCGTGTATAATAACAAATTTTGCGGATTAACAGAATTATATTTTGTAATTATTCAGAGTTTGTTCAATAGCATAAATAGTATTTGTATGAATAATGGAAGAAATTTGGGTTGTTACAAAGAGACAGTACATAACCGCGCATCACTTACAACTTCTGGGAACTTCACACATCCGAGAATAGCCTACCCGGCTCCTAGAGGGTTAAATAGTTTAAAAGGTTTGTAAAGAATGTGTTCTCCCAAGTTACGGATTTGCAGCATTAATTTTGTATCACTGTAGGCAAAGTTTGTAAAGTTGTGTGATTTTAGCTGCTGAAGTACAAATGTGTATATTTCTTTTAAATATTTTAAGAAATGTTCTGAATTATTTATTAATNTGATTTTAGCTGCTGAAGTACAAATGTGTATATTTCTTTTAAATATTTTAAGAAATGTTCTGAATTATTTATTAAGTCATATTTTGTATTCGATAAGGTTTCTCTAGACAGCTAAATATGAAATGTGTTGCAAAATATGAGTACATTTACATGGTTCGGCATGGTCTCCTTTGAATAAAATATGATGAATGAAAAAAATAAGCAACAGAATGCAGGGATAAAGAAAATAAAACCTCTCCGAGAAATGCAACAGCTATCGGCAACATTCATTTTCTCCTCTATGTACATTGATTTCTCTTTTTTATTTTCCGTGGGAACAACATTGTCCTTGCAATTAAGTGTCAAAATAATTACAGTTCCACTGCGAGCTTGGTAAAAACTTTCTGTTCTCGTTTGATGNCGAGCTTGGTAAAAACTTTCTGTTCTCGTTTGATGACAAAATACAGCATATTACCGCGAGATTAAATAATTTAAAGTTGTATAAACAATTGTAATAGAGCACTCTGAACGAATGCATATGTGGCGCAGTGGTTAGCCCACTTGTTTCTGATAAAGTAACTTCGGGTTTGATTTTCGTCACCTATCTCGGAATTTTCAAAAATGTAGTTAGCTTGGGACGTGCCTGACTGGGCGGTATAAAATGGGTTCTGTGCAGTCCTGAGTAACCTGTAATTTTTAAACAATAAAAACTACTATGTCTTATCGAAAGACAAATTACTTGTAGCAGTCCAAATAGTAGCTTGTGATTTTACAAGAAAATTATTGGAGAATTACTACACACATTTTTGTAATTCTACAGGAGATTCGTTAGTAGTTTGTACATATACCGAATATATCTGGCACAGTTTTTAAGCAATTTCTTGCAAAGTTTACAAGTATATTTTTGTAATGTTACCGGAAATTTTTTTGGCAACTAGTTTACAAATTTTTTTTTTGCAAAAGTACAAAAAGTTTTCTACTGTGTACGTAGCGAATGTAAAAATACTAGTAAAAGTGTATTTAAATGCTTCTTGATAGGAAATCAAAGCTTGCATACAAACGACAAAAAGATATATACAGTTAAGTCATAAAGTTGAGGAGATATTTTATTTCTTTATCAACCAAATAAAAGATGTAACTACCGGACACCTGAAATAGACATCGTAATTTGCAAGTAATTAGCAAAGTATAAACAATGGATTAAATGTGTCATAAATTGTGTAATTTGTTGGTGTCAAGGAACGAAAATTATGCAGATGCATTTAAATGTATAAAATTGAAAAGGATACATTTTATTTTAAAATAAAAATTTGATTAAAATATTTTTTTGAAATGAAACAATAGTCCCATTTTTTATGAACTGAAATGTTAAACGTTTTATCTGTAAATAAATCCTATGATTAATTAATTTGTATCTAGTTATCTTTATTTTGACCCTAAATGATAGTGTGCAATGAATCAGACAATACTCATCGCATCATATAATTTATATCTACCACTAAAACTCCACTTTATGATCGTCGACAAAAACTACTTGCAATATTTATTGATGATTAAAACCATAGTGTTCTCCATTTTAATAAATTACTCTATTTTCACTTTTCCATTAACATTTGGTACGGAAGGTGTTAACCGTTTTTGTATTTTGCGAAATGGATATTTGCATTACAAATCACTTCTCGTTTTAATGTGTTCGGATTATGGCACAGAAAGAACATCACCTCTGGCTACAGAGTGCGTTTCAGGTATACTACAACAATGTTGGTTTTAAATTACCTTTTATAAAACCAATTTCTCCAAAAATTATACTTTCGTAACTTTCACATAGTGGAATGTGCGTAAAGTGAAATGCTTTTTATTTTATCTTTATCACTTGGAAAGAAATCGCAGACATAAGTGACTGAAATTTCACTCACTAAGCAGTTTCTCTATGATGTAATTATAACCTAACTTGACTCTTTGTAAGTACTTCAGTTTCAGTTCCAGTGGACGGCAGAAGATACCAAAACTGTTGAAGTATACTCTCTGGTCCATGTATTGTAATATGTAATTCAGTGGGTGCACGATATACTGCTGTTGTTTAAATTTATATTCACACACACATCATATTTTAGTTTGTGCTGCATTCTGTGAAACATGTACATTCAGTAGAAATTTGGTAAGTTTAATATGAAAGCAAACTATTATTCTTTCTGTAATCGTGACAAGTCGTTTAACTATCGTTTTGTTTCTTCTTTCAACGTCCTTCCTCCCCCAAAAGGATATGATCTCACATACTGGTTGCTACAACGTTTCTTGGTATCTGGCAGCGTTCACTGTCCGTGCAATGCTGCTTGAACCACAGATACTCATATAAGTCTAGGTCCTCCAGTGCTGATAGTAGAAAATACAGGAAACTGCTTGGCATTTTCTCCTACCTTTGCACCTTATTATGAGTGTTCCTATTTTATTTTTCTTTCGAACAATGTGCCTATCTCTTGCTTGATTTTAATCTTCATGGTTTTGGTAACTCCTAAAGAAGCTATTCGTTAGCCCAACTTGAATTGAAGCAATTTTGCAGTCTTCTTTCTCCGGCAAGAACAACATTGGTTACATTTATATTTTCCGATTTATTATTGGTCTTATATGCTACAATGTTTTCTAATGACACTGGCCATTGTGTTTATGGACTTGTCACTTCAGGCAAGTAACCCAGCATTTCCTGTGCTGGGCCTGTAGAATATGTCATTCAGGAGGAACTTAGTTTATAACAGTAAAGTTATTTACCAGCCCATGTCCACTCTGCAACCTGCTTCCAAAATGTATTTTAGTTTAGTGATCTAGAATGGCTCTAACACTGCTCCTTTACACTGAAGAGCCAAAGAATCTGGTACACCTGCCAAATATCGTGTGGGGCCTCCCGAGCACGCAGAAGTGCCGCAAGAAGACGTGGCATGGACTCGACTAATGTCTGAAGGAATGCAGGAGGCAATTCACACCATGATTCCTGCAGTGCAGTCCACAAATCCAATCTGCGCCAATTTGAGAAAGGGTTGCACGTCTGTCACGTTTACTTATTCTCGTCAGTCGTCGTTTGTCCCGTTCATTCATGATCTTTTTCCGGCCACACGATGTGGAAGGTGGGATGTTTTACCGGATTCCCGAAATTCACGGTACACTCGTGAAATGGTCGTACGCGAACATCCAAATGTTATCGCTACCTTGGAGATGCTAGATCCCATCTCTCGTGCACCGACTATAACACCACGTTCAAACTCACTTAAATCTTGATAACCTGTCATTGTAGCAGCAGTAACCGATCTAGCTGTCGACCGCATCGCGTTACTCTGATTGGTTCCATACCTATGTTATTTGTATACGCTCGCTTATACCAATTTTTTTGGCTCTTCATTGTATACATTACTTACAATTATGCTATTACTATGCCAGAATTACAGATCACACGATTACTTTTTTTCAACATCATTTGAACTATACAGAGTGATCCTGAACTACAGGTTTGAAACACCGTTCGGCGATTCTCTTTAAAAAATGAGAGAGAAAACATTCTCAGACTTATGTTCTGCAGTTTTTCGTGTCGCATGTAGGTGCTCTTGAGTATAGATATTTCAAAGGTTTTTAATTGAAAATAATAAAACCTACTTGAAATGAAAGGAAAATTTCGTGAATTCTGTTGTTCTTTAATCAAGATCTGAAATCTGCGATCGGTAGTTGGGTAATGCCATCCCTATTCACTGAAAATAAAGTACCTGGCAGGCAACCAACTGAACAAAATTTGTCAATTTCTTAGAAACCAGGAGCCGCGGTGGCTGAGCTGCTAGCGTGCTCGCCTCCCACCAAGGCGAACCGTGTTCAATCCCATGCCGAGCCTCTCCCAAATTTTCGTAAGTGGGAATCGTGCGGACAATGGCGCTGGTCGGCAGGTTTTCTCGGGGATCTCCCGTTTCCCTCACCCTTGCACTCCAGAGCTACTCCATTCTCACCTCATTTCACCCTCATCGGCTCTCAAAACCACCCAAATCTCTCAACGCAACCCTTGACAACCATTCGCCTCAGAGGGTTACATGGAGGCAATGTTATTTGTATATTAATGCACATATAAATACGGCGTCATTAAAGTCGATAAACACCCAAGGGTTACGCACATTTGTGGAAAAGTAACATGGCACCTCTCATTTTCTCAATGACTGGGGATGATATTACCCAACAGCCGTTCCCAAATTTCAGATCTGGATTCAAGACAACACTATTTACGGAATTGTTCTTTCATCTCCAGTATGTTTTATTATTTAAAAAAAATCGTTAGAAAAATCAATTTCCAAGATATCCTACCTCCCTCACGAACAGATACATCTGGAAAATGTCAATCGGGGGACTTTACACAAGATGTTCATAGTTGGCAGGGGCACTGTGTAGCCCGAAAGGCATAACTTTCAATTCCTGGGTTCCTTTCCTTAGAGACCAAACGCAGACATATCTGTGTCTTCCGGACATATATTTGTCCTCTGGTGTCACTTCGCATTGCAAGTACCCACTCTTCATGTCCAAGGTTAAAAACCATTGTGAACTTGTTGGGCTGTTGACGGTGTCGTCCATCCTTTAGAGCAGATACGAATATTTCTTGGTAACTTTATTACGCTTGTGGAAATCCTCAAAAAACTCATAGAGACATATTTTCTTTTACGAGCACAATGGGAGAAGACAATGTGTTGAATTATGGCTCTATTTTATAAAACTTCTTAATATTTTTCGAAATATCCTCAACCACCTATGCAACACAAGCAGTATCTACGTACCAAATTTCATCAAAATCCGTTCAGCCGTTATGAATCTGAGTGGTAACAAACATACACACAGCCATTCGCATTTATAATATTAGAAGGACTAGAACAGCTTACTATACAAAGTGACACGAATCCACCGTTACGAACCAAATTTAAAATTTTTAGAATATTTCAGCGAGGAATCGATTTGTGGCGGTTTCTGTGCTGAATACATCAAAATTAAAAGGAACTCCGATACACGCCCTCGGAGGTGAAGGGGAAATAGTTTAATCATAAAGAAAATTTTGTCCTGGTGTGCTGATTTGGTTTCGGCAAGCAACATTACTCATGCTTCCTAATTTTTTTTTTCACAGAAAATTTTTTTTTTATTCCCTCATCTCCAGCACTTTTAAAGTATTGTGTGTTCAGGTTTTGGCTAAAAAAAACTTCAAAGTTTGGCTAACAGAATGAAAAGAAACCATTTTTGCTTCAGTCTCACGTGGTTCGGAATTGGATTAGAGAACCAAAGAAGTAGATAAAGAAATGGACTGAGTGAAAAAAAAAAGGACAAAATATTTACTCTGTGTAGTTACAGACATATTAATCAGCAACATCTTTGGTTTAAAAACATGAAAACATTATTTGCTTTATTCAAACAATATTTTTTTTTAATGTTTAATTTAGTTTTCTGCACGCACACCCTCACCCCCCTTCCCCGGAGGTAAATAAGGCCGTGTGCAGGGTCGATGAATATGTTGCAGACTGCCACGCGTGTCTCTTTGCGAGCAGTAAGTACGCCCTTCTGAGGGATGGGGAGTCATCGAGCCTTTACATGGGCGGCACCCATCAGCAACCATTACCAGCAAGTTCGCCGAATCTACGAGTTCCCTAGGACATAAATATGGTGGTAGCTTCCAGCCTAACACAATTTTGTTTTAATCTTCATTTGCAGTACAAGGGTGAATTGGGAGAGGGGAAGTAGTGAATATGTGCAGTGAAGAGCATATGTGAGACAGTAGGGAATTTAATGGGTATGCTGAACTGCGGCAACTTCAACAATGCTTACTGGGTGTGTTTGAATGGAGCATAGAGTTTAATGGTTGCTGGGAAGAGATGGAATATAATTTATAACCGGGCCACCGTACGTTTAAATAAATTGTTGAAGTTTTTGCTACAATATCGACGTCTGTACATCGGATCATTATAAAATGATGGACAGAGACCGAAACACAAATTTTGCATGATCAAACAGAAATTACNCGTCTGTACATCGGATCATTATAAAATGATGGACAGAGACCGAAACACAAATTTTGCATGATCAAACAGAAATTACAAAAATGTGAGCAAAAATTATCCGTGTGCTTGTGGTTCCCTCGTAATTTCCCAATTTAGCAATTCTTGACTTCTGCTACGCAAAGAGAAATATGTGTTGAAAGCAGCAAATTTTCACTCTGCTGTATAAAATAAATAAATCGGTGGACCAAATTACGAACGTGACCTTTAATGAGGTATTCAGTTGCGTATAGGTAGGGAATGGGCGTGTGTTGAAGGATTTGAAATGTGTGTTTCAACATTTCGGTAAAATACACTATTTGTTTTCTCAGCGGGGTTGTAATCAAAAGCAAAACATCAGTAATGGCACGTTTTGTTAACCTGATTTTTCGTGTAGTACTTTTTGCACACATACTTGCACTCACTTTTTTATAAATATTAGATGACTAACCTACCATAACGATATCCTAAAAACAAATCTAATGAAATTAGTTGATTTACTGATGAGTACTTCCTGGGAATGATGAAGCTATTGTAGCGTGTTGTGGTTAAAGCTGCTGTTGACAATGCTATATCTGTTGTAAGGTGTTTTGTGTAAATTTTTATTTCTATTGTCGTTATTTCTGCGCTTAAAATAATACTTGTACTTAAGCATTTTCTTTGTATAATGATAGCTACAGTTTAAATGAATACATTAAGTTAAATATGAGAAATACATTGCATNTTAAGCATTTTCTTTGTATAATGATAGCTACAGTTTAAATGAATACATTAAGTTAAATATGAGAAATACATTGCACCAACTAAAGTTTGAGTACTGTAAAATGCAGTATTTATCTGGCATTCTAGCTAGTTTCATTGGTTTTCATGAATGCAAAGTAAAATCTAACCCAGTAATAAAATATAAACCAAAAAATAATTACTAGATCTCTTTCTGAGAAAAAGTAAAGCAATATTTAATAAATATTTTGAGAATAAATTTATATTCTTACAGATGCTTACTTTTTGCCAAGANGAAAAAGTAAAGCAATATTTAATAAATATTTTGAGAATAAATTTATATTCTTACAGATGCTTACTTTTTGCCAAGAAAGACTAACTTATTGTCATACTTGTAAGCTGCACAAAACTGCCTATAAAAGGATACGGGTTGGTTATTCCTTTGATTATTTCGTAAAGAGATACTGGCCTATTGAATACTGAGTTGATTTTACATCTTGTTAATCCCTTGTCTATGATGTCTTGTGGTTATGAAATATGAAAATTTTGCGAAACCCCATTCTAGAAATATATTAAACTGATCATTTATATTCCAACCACACGTGCATGGTTATTACAAGGTTTCGTCGTTGTGGATATGTGTGAACGTAGTATGATTTTAAAACAATTTGTTTCGATTATGTGGTAATACATTGGTGTGCGTGAACAAACTAAACTGATTTTCACCTGAGTAACAAGCTATGGAGGTCGACGAATACAAGAATATACATAGCTTCAGTGTTATGTAAGATATAAACTGTCTTCATTAATCGTCTTCACAGGCAATAATACGAGTTAGATGTTAATGAAGTAATTAAGTAAATGAAAATGGAGGCAATATCAGCATATTTAATTTAGTCCTGGTGAAATGAACAAACAGCAAACTGTAAATTGCTCTGAATTCATTCTACTGGCATGTTAAAAATTGGTCGTTTAGTACAGGAGACCATGTAAGGAAATGGCCTGTGACAAAACGACATCACTTACCCACGTAAAAATTTCAAAGAGGTCGAAATTTGCCTTTTAGATTGCAACTGCCGACGCGGACTTCCATACCAGGGAGAGGATTTCTTTTCCCTGTGCCGTCTTCCTCACGTCGCTACATTCCAGTCTCTTGGAAGCGTTTTATTTGCCAAATTGGGTGGCGAGTCTCGTCGTAAATAATGGCGCTTTCCCTCTCGCAGCGACGCAGCAAATTTCGCCGTGCGCTTTTCTTTGAAGTCTTTTCCCGGCGTCGTCGCAGAGCAGTTCAAAGGAAGCTCACTGTGCCTGGACGTGTGCGCATGTGAAAATTAAATATACTCTTCCTATTCAATTAGCTTAATGGGGCGGAAAAGGACTAGGGGGCGTACGGACGGGGAAAGGGGCAGGGTAAAAGGAACGCGCTCTGTGCGACAACGGACCGTCTGTCGGATGTAGCAAAAGGCGGATGCGGAGAGAGGAGGTGGTGGAGAGACATCTTCGTTGCCAAGTGCGATGGGGCAGCGAAAAAGCAGTTACTTACGAGTCTTTCAGCAATAACGTAACGTGTTCACTAAGACGTGGCTCTCCCAGAGTAGCTCTAAGTGACTTATTCCCCTTTGATAGGCGATGACTGATGTCTGAATGACATCACTAACACAACACATTAAGAATTTAGAATACGAACAGCCAAATTAATATTGAACACCGTCCTCTCGTGACACCAAAGGGGGTTTTCATGTTACTGTAGTAGTGCATCATTTAGCAATCAGTTTTTGGAGACAAATTTTCTACGTGAAGCTGCAATCAACAAACAATCAGTCTACAGAAAAGTGGAGCAACCATCAGATAGAGATTGAGTCAACATGTTAACTGATAGAATTCTGGCGCACTTGAATGATNATCAGTCTACAGAAAAGTGGAGCAACCATCAGATAGAGATTGAGTCAACATGTTAACTGATAGAATTCTGGCGCACACTTGAATGTTNAACATGTTAACTGATAGAATTCTGGCGCACTTGAATGATTTCAAGCCAAGTACAAACACCTTGCTTGAGGTTCAGATAGTAAATTCGTGTGCTGTAGCATCGTCAACTGTCTCGTATAATTCGAAATAAAAGTCTACTGAATGCTGCGCTCATTCCAAAATCTAGCCAGACATTCAATCATCCAGAGATAAAATTTCATCAATATTACTGTAACTCCACTTGAAATTAAGCACAGGTAAAGTCATGTACTAGACAAACAAAACGTTTGTTGCAAAAAAAAACTGTAAGAATGAATGCGTTTCGCAGCCAATAAACGATAGAGTACGCCTACATCAAACATACCTTATTTCCATCTCGCTTTTGTGCACTTGCTGAGTGTTTGTTACATCGCAATAGGCTTGACATCAAACGTATCGCCATACTCGCAGTTTCCATTAGTTAGTATGCCATCGTTGCTGTGCGGCACCATTGGTTTTGCCGCTCCATGATTAATGTAGCACTTGAAACTCATCCCTACAGAAAATTCGAATACTGAACCATAAACACTGACGTGAGTACCACCACAGTGGACTATCGCCTCGAATGTACGCAACTACGCAGCTATGAGTCCACTCACACTAAACATCGTCACTTAAAATAGTGACCTTTGGCCGCTATGCACGCTATGCACATTGGTATAACTAATGCAAACACTGCTGAAAGATATTGGCATGAAGATCATGTATGGCTTCTCTTGGAGCATTGATTATCTCCTAGGCAGAATGAAATCTGCGCCTATGTAGCTGTGCTTTCAAGCGGTCTAGATAGGGGAACTGCATAGGGCCATATAAGGTGAGTTTCAGGGCGTGGCAACAGTGAACTGTTTCCCTACCAGTTCCTCTTGGAAAAGCATGAAACGATGTGCAGGGGCTTGGCTNAGGGCGTGGCAACAGTGAACTGTTTCCCTACCAGTTCCTCTTGGAAAAGCATGAAACGATGTGCAGGGGCTTGGCTGTGTAGCAACAGCCATTTGTTCCTATGGCTCAGCTCAGGACGCTTACGATGAAATACATCGCAGCGGGTCATGGTTGCAGTTGTTTCTTGTGGGACTAATTCCATCTGCACAATGCCCAACGAACAGTTAAAGCATCACCTAACCTGTCATGTCTGGTTTTTTTTCCCCATCTTGGCGATGGTGGCGATGTCGAGGCGGTAGTTTGTCGCTTCAAGTTGCGGGGTGTATACAGAAACCACTATGTTTTGTCTCCTGTTATGATCCGGATGAGAGAGGCTCCATCGCCGTCAGCATTACTGATCAGTTCACCGCAAACTGTCATGCGATCCTCACCTGGTTTTAGCGTCAGGATGCGTGGCACACTGTGCTGTATAAGGATTTTTCTTGTCAAGTGACAGAATTTTGTGGTTGGTTTCAGGGCTAATTCCTACAGTTTCTTCGATCTTGCGGTTATTTCGGCTTGTTTGTGGTCGACCAGTACGCTCATCATCCTCCAAACAGTATGTCTCATGTGCAAAGCGGCTGGCGGTTCTACTTAACACAGCACTGCAGCGCATGGCGTCATCGTCGTACATGTGTTTCATCATATCAAACCTTTCACTAGTGGATTTGCCTAACTTTTGACAGAACTTGACGTTTGCCCGTTACTCAAACTGCAACTCCGTCGTTTTTCTCCACTCGCATTCAACTACCCTTCCCATCTGAGCCTGAATTTCCGCTTACACTGTCCCGTATGCACGCAACTGCCCCTATGGCTACCTATCTGCTTAGTGCACTACAGCGACACTATGCGGTCAGTCTACGAACTTATAGACTTTCTTTTTGGCGTGCGGCCGTATGAGTAGTTACTGTTTCGGAGAAGTAATTATCTGCTTCGCAGTACACTTGCAGGTTGTTGGTTCAATAGTTCCTTAAACGAACCAAAAATATCAAGATCTACTATGCATCGGACGGCAAGCAAAAGTAAACGGAACTAGGGAATCACATTAACTTCTTTTTAAAACTCAACTTTTCCGGATAGTGNCGGACGGCAAGCAAAAGTAAACGGAACTAGGGAATCACATTAACTTCTTTTTAAAACTCAACTTTTCCGGATAGTTAAAGAAGTATATTGTAAGAATTTTTATAAATATATTATGATTTCGTATTTTACACAACTGGTACATTGGTGGGTTACAATATAATTATTTTTAAACATAAATATAAAAACGAGCTTGAATTAATTTTTTAACCGGGATTTGAACCTGGAAACTTGCAATCTGAAGGCCTTATGGACTTAGGAAATTGTTTGCACAATCATATTTTCTTTAACTAAGATTGCTTGCAGTACAGTATTATGCGAGAGAACAAAATCTTTCTTATCGCAGACATATTTAAGATGCGTGGTAGGAAATACAGGAAAGAAAAATGTGTACCCGGACTAGTACAGATATGTTTCCCGGGGAAAGTTCTTGCCGGAGATAAAACCGGTTTATTAAGTTGGTTGGTCCCCAAAGTTTAAACATGAGAAAAATATTAATCCTTGGAATTTTAATATTTTTTGAAATAACGAATATATTTTGTCGACATTTGGAACNCGGACGGCAAGCAAAAGTAAACGGAACTAGGGAATCACATTAACTTCTTTTTAAAACTCAACTTTTCCGGATAGTGCTTTCACTTCAAGTTAAAGAAGTATATTGTAAGAATTTTTATAAATATATTATGATTTCGTATTTTACACAACTAGTACATTGGTGGGTTACAATATAATTATTTTTAAACATAAATATAAAAACGAGCTTGAATTAATTTTTTAACCGGGATTTGAACCTGGAAACTTGCAATCTGAAGGCCTCATGGACTTAGGAAATTGTTTGCACACTCAAANTGCAATCTGAAGGCCTCATGGACTTAGGAAATTGTTTGCACACTCAAATTTTCTTTAACTAAGATTGCTTGCAGTACAGTATTATGCGAGAGAACAAAATCTTTCTTATCGCAGACATATTTAAGATGCGTGGTAGGAAATACAGGAAAGAAAAATGTGTACCCGGACTAGTACAGATATGTTTTCCGGGGAAAGTTCTTTCCGGAGATAAAACCGGTTTATTAAGTTGGTTGGTCCCCAAAGTTTTAACATGAGAAAAATATTAATCCTTGGAATTTTAATATTTTTTGAAATAACGAATATATTTTGTCGACATTTGGAACNAACATGAGAAAAATATTAATCCTTGGAATTTTAATATTTTTTGAAATAACGAATATATTTTGTCGACATTTGGAACATTTACACTGCAGAAATGACGGTACGAAGTACAATAAATCTTTTTGAAACGTAACATACTGTCTTCATTTCAACAAACCTTAAGTAATCCCGGAAAATAAAGGCTATTGCTGTTAGATAACAATATTTTTAGCAGCAATATATTTCTAAAAATGATTAAAATGTCCGCGAGGCATACAATGGATCAAAAAATGATTCGTCTTTCCACAGCCTTCAAATTAACATGCAGAAGAATACATAGTATGGTAGGAACATTTATACTAAGTAATTTATTGTGACATAGAAGTAGTATATAAAAGTGAAATCTGGCACAATGCATTCTTAATGGAGCGTTTGTGCGGCTGGGTTGTCTTCGGCTCGACTCTGGGGGTGGTAGGAAGCCTTTGTCTAGAAATTGTCAAACGTACCCGAATGTGCGGAGCAGTTACATATACTAACTTTCTAAGCATACCCATATATTTGTTCTAGCCAGCAACCAAATTGGTTTTATAGTCATGGATTATTTCAAATAAAAATTCTGCATTTATTATCTAATTAAAAAAAATTACTTTTTAATTAATTATTTTTTAATTTGTACCGAAACTGAACATATATGATTATGGTAACCTGTAGAGGTGTCTCATTCAGATGCTACATTCCCAGTCTTCTTTTTTCAAGTCTTATTATTACAGGACGTCAGCATCAGCAAATTGTTCATTGTCTCAACTGTTATGTAGTTATAATTATGCTTCTCTGTTATGTTAATTATGGTATGTATATGTGAACATACGTTGCCAGCTCGGATGATAGTTAGTCTTACCACCCATGTTCTTCTCGACCATCAAGCTATCAATAATTCCTAATAATTCTCCAATAGTTCCTTAAATCATCGATAAATTTCGCAATATTTCCACTAATTTTTCGATCAATCNATTCCTAATAATTCTCCAATAGTTCCTTAAATCATCGATAAATTTCGCAATATTTCCACTAATTTTTCGATCAATCTCGCAATCTTTTCATTAGTATTTCGACCGATCTCACAATATTTCGTCTTTTCACTGCAATGCTCTTAGTAATGTGCAAAGTACATGAATATTTTTATTAATCGTCCTTGACTACATCATAACCATGTAATCTAAAGAATGAGATAATCATATCAACTTGTCTTTCATGTCAAAAGGACTATGATCCACAAAGGAACATTAAAATTTTAATAACTTTGAAGTGTATGCCGATAAATTATTAATATTTGTTCTTAATTTCTTAAGNCAAAGGAACATTAAAATTTTAATAACTTTGAAGTGTATGCCGATAAATTATTAATATTTGTTCTTAATTTCTTAAGCATATGAGAAGTGCACTTCACGGCTCTAGGTTTTCTTTTATTGGTGCACCCATTTATTGCTGAAAATAATTCCTTTGCGAGAATTTTTGTTAATAATGAACGTAATCTGGTGAATTGAAATATTTATTCTGTAACTGCAACTCTCATTTGAATTTGTTACATTGATATTTCAATCAATCTCGCTATCTTGCAAATTTTCAATAAATCTTTCAACCAATCTCGTAATCCGTCTATATCATTTTCCAGTATATCTTCCAATCTTTCAATTTTATCATCGATCTTTCGACCAATCTCGCAATCTTTGAATGAATATCACAATCTTTATTTCAATATGTCGATCTTTTCATCTACCTTCCAATCTTTCCATCAATATTTCAGTCGTTCAATAAATATTACAATCAGTCTTCCTATTAATATTCTAATCTTTCCATCAATATTTTAACAAATCATTAATCATTTATTCATTGATACACAATTTCCACAAATATTTCCAACAATATTCTGATATTGACATCAATATTTTAATCAAACTCGCAAACTTTCCATAAAACTCCCAATCTTTCAATTACTCTTTAAATCAATCACAATCTTTCGTCCAATCCTTCTATCAATATTTCGAAACGTGTATACTAGCCGGCTAACAAAATGTCCCAAACTCACCGGCTATGAGGAGATTGTTATAATGGGACATTCAGAATTTAAGTTTCTTTCGAATTTANAAAATGTCCCAAACTCACCGGCTATGAGGAGATTGTTATAATGGGACATTCAGAATTTAAGTTTCTTTCGAATTTACTCTGGCCAATGATATCAAGAACAAAAGTGTTGGATGTGCTGCAATATCATCCAGAGAAATATTAGCTGCTACATTGCGATTTTTAGCAACTGGGGGTAGCTGCAATAGTAAGATGTACATTCATGGGATATCATAATCTGCTATCTCCATTTATATAACAGTGGTATGCAAACAAGTGTTGCGAAAAGAGATAAATGTTTTTTTGATATTTATTTTTATTTATTTAAATATTATACAAACTCAGTAATTCTCAACAACATATTACGTCAGGACTTAATCAATATTACATTCGATGATAATTTTGTGCACTGTAGTCAACGAATGAATTGTTTGAGTGATTAGTAGACCTAAATAACTAATATTCGATAGAGAAGACGAGTACCGCAATCAAAACGGGCGAAGTAGCTGTTATTTGTCGATAAATACCTCATCCTTCTGGTTGAGTATAGTAAGTGTTATGGCCGGACTTCGACTTGGGAGTTTTGATGAAGAATTAGCATTACTCTGGAACGGCAGTGGCATTTGAATGTTTTGGGGTTATGCTAAAGCCCTGTATTCTGCGTGGAACAGTATGTTAGTGATGCTATGGCGCACCCAACTGTTTAATTTCCGCCTGTTGATTTTTTTTAATGCTTCAGCTACGTACTTGCTAAAACAAGTCTTAATATTTTCTTTTGTACACTTCTTTGAAAAACATTGTAATGTGTCACTAAACTTTTTTTCTGGCGGAGAAACTTTCCGCTTAGCTGAAAGGGATTTGCAGTAGTTGGTTCTATAGGTCGGAGAAGGTCTGGCCCAGATACAGTAGTAGTGGGTAAACAATTTTCATTATTATTGTCTTGCGTTGTCTGTGGGTCTTGATTTTCTTTGCTCAGCGCCTTCAGGCATATCCTGTTTGGATGGAGGTATAATATGTAAAGAATCCCCAAATTGTCTTCATTTAAGANCTCAGCGCCTTCAGGCATATCCTGTTTGGATGGAGGTATAATATGTAAAGAATCCCCAAATTGTCTTCATTTAAGACCCCAATTAACCATAGGTTAGATTATATTATATGTAAGGTACTATTTTTTATTGTTACGATACTTTATCGTTCGTGTTGTTGCAGGTTCCAAATTGTGTGAAGGAATGGACAAATGCTTCGGTGTAATTTGAAATGAAAATAGAACTTTCAAAACTGTATTAGTGTCCTTGATGGGAAACATGTCATACTTCAGGCCCCATACATGAGGGGAATTCGTGCTATTACTATAAGGGAATGGTTAGCATAGATTTGATGGGTCTATGTGATGTTGATTAATTACAAAGTATTGCATACCTATTTTTTAATTCAAGAACTACTGTTAGGCGGAGATGCTTTTATAAGTACATACTTGTGTTCTCACAAGTGGGAAAAGATCGTCTTAATTTTTTCAATAAACAGCCATTACCTGGGAGGGACGTGGACACACCATTTGTAATACCAAGATATGATTATTTCTATATGTCTAGTCGTATTAAGAAAACATACTCAGAATATTTCCAAAAGTATTAATATAAAGAGCTTCTAACTACAGTTAGTTAAGGGTTCTAATGATTATAGAAAATATTTGAAAATAATGATAACAGAGACTGCTAAATGGGCCACGTTAAGCTATGCATACCTACATAACTTAAAAAAAATGCAGTACCTCTCCCCCAACAGTGTTTCATTTGGAGAATATTGAAGGAAATATCGTTAATAGTACTTGAATGACTGACGAAGTGAGGCTTCGTGGACTACGGACATGTACACAGAAATATGAAAACTATGGCATTTATTATGTATCAGAGAGGAATACGCTCACTGCTTTCACACGGCCAATGGAATGGCAACATCGATATACGTAGTGAACAGTTAATAGGCCCTCAAAGTAAACCAAGAAGTGTTATTTTATTAATGTAGTTAAAATAGTCATTTGTTTAAACCGAATGTGAGACTTGTAAATGATGTCCATCTGTTTAGCTGCCTTTATAAACAACGTAACTTTTTTTTTCGTGTTAAGCAAAAATGATACTTATTGTATTAAATAAAACATATTACAACCTTGTCCACTTGCCGGATTTATTGAACGTAGATTATCCGAAATATGATCCACTGTTATAATTTCAGGTGACAGGAAGGAGAAGAATTTAAAATATTACAAATTAGGTTTGTAAAAATCTTTGGTTCTAGTGACATTCTTTTTACTATTCGTTATCGTAGTATAAGGGGGCCTGCACACGAGCAGCACGTTAGCGTAGCGTTGGCAATTAGCGTAGTTAAATACCAGAAATGTGTCGGGCAGCTTCAGACCGACGTTTACCGCCAGAACATTGTCTTGGCATTGACCAGGCGGCGTGTTACCTTATGCCGCTCGGACTGCGACAACGCGGCATTCTCGTCACGTTCCTCCGTTGAGTCAGTACGGGATAAACATTTGTAGCCTGCAGACGAGCGGCAACCATGGTTGAAGGTATCGACGTTAATATGCTAATTGAGCAAGTTATAATGTACACTATGAGGATAAAATAATACCCCAACTTTAAAGGTATATAATATCAAATAAACCGTGGAACTGTGAAGTTTATTTGCCATATCTTCATAAATGTCCAATGTGACCACCACGAGTGGCCCGAACGACATCCACGCGATAATCAAACTCGTTCCACACTCTTGTCAGCATATTCGGTGTTACGGTTTGGATGACGTCCGTAAATCTCGTTTTGAGGTCGTCAATGTTAGCCGGCAATGGAGGACGAAACACTTAATCCTTTATGTGGCCCTATNCGTAAATCTCGTTTTGAGGTCGTCAATGTTAGCCGGCAATGGAGGACGAAACACTTAATCCTTTATGTGGCCCTATAGAAAAAAATCGCACGGGGTAAGATACGGGATTCTTGGGGGCCAGTGATGAAATGCCTGGTCACCAGCTGCTCCTCGACCAATCCAGAGTTGCGCCAACGTCTCGTTCAAGGTCTCCGCGAACACCTAGCTACCAATGGACTGGCGTACCTTCCTGCTGAAACAATGAAGTCCCCCGCCGCCTCTTTTAACTGAGCAATCAACCACTCTGTAAGCATTTCCAAATAAGGGATTCCTGTAAAAGTGGGTTCGTGGAAAAAGAAAGGGCCGAAAACAGTGTCTTTGGATACAGCGCAAAACACGTTCACTTTGAGNAAAAGAAAGGGCCGAAAACAGTGTCTTTGGATACAGCGCAAAACACGTTCACTTTGAGGAAAGCGCACTCGTGTTCGGTAGTTTCATGTGGAGGCTCCTGACCCCATATCCACACGTTGTGCCGGTTCACCTTACCATTTCTATGGAACGTCGCTTCATCGCTTAAAACTGGCTTAGAAATGGAGGCATCGTCTACCTTGTTCTTGGTAAGAAAGGACATACAGAAATCACGTCTCAGTTCTTTATCCCTTTTCGGTAAGAGCCTGTAAAATCTGTAACCTGTATGGCTTGTACAGCAATCGCTTTCCCAGCACTGTCCATACCGTTGATTGAGGGATTTGCGTTTCCCGGCTAGTTTGTCGAGTTGACTTTCTTGGACAGCGAACGAACACTTGTTGAATCCGTTGCACATTCTCTTCGTACACACGTGGCCGCCCGAAACTTTGCGTTCGCAAAGGCACCCTGTGTCACGGGACTGACGAAAGCAACGTACGATACTCCACCTATCGAGAGGACGACGTCCTTAGTTGCGACGGAATTCACGTTGAACAGTTGTTACTGATTAACATTTAGCAAACTGAAAAACACAGAACGCTTTATGTTGTTCCATCGCGTTCGTGATGTGTAATAAGAGACAACACACGCTTATAGTACGACGAGAGACGCTCCCAGTGCCATCTCTTGGCATGTAAAAGAAACACCAGACAGTCCTTATTACATTGACGTGTCGAATGCGAGCTCGCTTTCCCCTCACCCCCTCAAACCGAGAGTTACGAACGCCATCCAAACCATAACACTGGAAATGCTGACAATAGTATGGAACGAGTTTGATTATCGCGTAGATGTCGTTCGGGCTGCTCATGTTGATCACATTGGACATTTATGAACGTATGGTAAACAAACTTCACGGTTCCACGGTTCATTTGATTGGTCAATCAATATTGTAGGTGGTTTGGTTTTGATATTATAGTCCTTAAAATTTGGGGTATTATTTTATACTCATACTGTGTAGTGAAATATGGGATGTAAAGTGTGAATTATACGATGACAAGAATATTAAGAGGGTCTCGTAAGTAAAGATTTTGTCGGCATTGGATTCAGAATTTAGGTGAAAACATTGAATGAAAAAGAAGAGTTTGGTAAGAACTCTTTATTATGAATGAAACCTATTATTATGCATTATATAGTACAGTTTAATTTCGATCAATAACGATTACATTCGTAGTGTTGATACCTGCCCAATGCTATGGTTTATAAGTAGGAATTGATTCTGCTCTCGGCGTAAGGCGCCAGCAATGGATGCTAGCCCTCAGTGTTAGGGCGTAGGAACATGTTGACGTTACTATCCCTAGGTCCAACTTACCAAATAAATTCACCTTCTTTGCGAGTTAACATATGACAGTTTTATTTTTGCTTAATGGGTTAACTTCTACATGAACACACGAGACAACTCTCCCATCCCCCCTAACTACGTAGGCTCTGTAAGGCTTGAGGCGGAGATTTGCGCTGTGGGGAGCAAGGTTCGTTGCACTTCCTGTATGTTTCTACTTAGCTTGTCTCGAGGCGAAGGTTGNTCTCGACGCCTTCTCTCGGACTCGTCCCGGATCCACTCCGCACTCCGCGCTTCACGTCGGCCGACTGCCCCGTTCTTTCCTCTCTCTCGTGGTTTTGTATGCTCGTTCGCCATATTAAACTTGCATTCCCTCTGCACGTGGCCACGCTAACCGTCGTGTCCCCCGGGTCGTAAAACACGTGTTCGGCGCTCCGGTTACCCGCACGTGACCCGGCATCGTCCCTCGCTTCTGGCATATACGTTTATTGTTCTGCACTGCATGTGCTGGAACCCTTGGTGGTTCTTTGGTCGGCGCACGTGTTTCTTCCGCTGCCTCCGGATATCGCCTGCACGTGCTGGAACACTTGGTAGCTCCCTTGTAACTGCGAGACGCAGCTGCGCCTTCCTGGCGTTGTTCTCTTCGCACGCTCGCCAAAAGCTCTCATTATTTATTTTGGTAGCCGGCTCGGGGGAGATGCAGCTGCAAGACGCAGCTGCGAGTTCCGGCAGAGTGTGCCTCCTGACGCAGGACACGTCAGTGTAATATGTACATCAGTTTTCATGTCATTAGAGTATACATTGTTATTGAAAATGTATTGTCACATAGGTGCATTGTTCGGCGTAATAAACTTAACTGTAATATATATTGATTACTAAACTAAAATATTCCATAAAGATTAATTAGCCATCACTAAAATTACCATGAATGAAAAATTATGTTTCTTTTATTACATGTTCCCATTTATGTACGGAAACATTGCAAAATAAAAGAGTTTATAATGTTCAAAAGAAATCATATTTTTAAATGCAGTAAAGATCTCAATCATATATTGTTATTCATGCCTAAATAAATAACAATAAACTTAAATTAATCATTAGGCATTTTATTTGACTATAACTATTTAATGTAAAAGCATTTAATCATGATTACACATTTAAGTCATTAGTTATCAATCGTGTTAGATTGAATATTGCCCAGTATTGCACAGGTTACACATAACTGTCTTGCTATGAAAGTTTACCGATATCACTTAGAAAATAATGGGCCAAATATCCCTCATCTCATTCAAGTAGTGGTCGTGTACTACTGTGTGCCTATATTCATTTGCACCAAAAATTCTAACGCATTCCAGGTCCTCAACATTGAACCCATCTCTGCTAAGCACGTAATTGTGAAGTGTACAGCAGTTTTTCATGATAATTAAAGCTAAATAATTTAACGTTCAGTGGCCTGTGTAATATTTTTCACTTATTACTTAGGATGTCAAAAGAACATTCAATATATCGCCGTCCTCTAGTAAGTTTGTAATTTAATACTTTGTTCTTGTGCAACAAAAATTAACCGCTGTATGGGCGCAAAACATGTTGGGATAAGGAAATGCCTCACCCCCGAGAAATATGTAAGGCATGGCTGAGCAAGTCATACTTGGCAACTGTTGTCCTGCTGGTATATTAAGTTCATTGCATTCAAACTTACTTTTGAAAAAAACAATTTTGAAAGTTAGAACAATTTGAATCGTTTCTGTATGAGCCAATGTCCACAAACAAAAATTTGTAACTTGTGTCGGCAACCGCCAAAACAACAATAGAGAAGTAGTTTTAATAATTATGAAACAATGATCCACTGGAAGCTGGTTTGGTGAAGAGAATGTTTCCCTGTCAACCGCCCCCAGGCAGTTAGGGAACTCAACTTAATGGAAAAATCCTGATGCTATGTCTGTCTACCTAGTCATGGTGGATGCTGGAAAGCACTCTTTGCGTAAATGGTCCATATAGCTGCACATACTTTTCGTACAATTTGGCTAAGAGTTTAATAGCCGATCCTGTATGAGTAGAGTATATCAACAAGAGCACAGCTACTACCAATATAACTGCAAGGGAGGNGTATATCAACAAGAGCACAGCTACTACCAATATAACTGCAAGGGAGGAAAATTACCACATGGAACTTTGCAAGTCTGGAAATAGTACAATCGTATTTCTAAACCGAATATCTTGTTTACGCTAATGTACCGCATGTCAGGGTTACTTGGAACATGCTGAAATATGTATTTTTGTGCAACTGGTAAAGAGATAACAAAAATATCACAAAGGCTGAGAACATGTACAATATATNCTGAAATATGTATTTTTGTGCAACTGGTAAAGAGATAACAAAAATATCACAAAGGCTGAGAACATGTACAATATATAATAAAAAGATAAAGTTCGCTGTTACTTTGACAACATTGCATCAAAACAGTATTATGATATGAAATTAGCCATTTAGGTCTAACTTGTAAATGTCTTACCTATTTCCTGATGTAAAGGCAACCAAGTAAAAAGAAAATTTAATTATTTGTTATATGGCATACAGCCTTCAATAAACGGAAGAATATACGGGACAACTTCATGCGAACAGTGGAAAATACGAAGTCTGGAGACAATGCTCAACTTATCATACCGTATGTGTATGGTTATGACGGCAAAGCTGTAAGGACGAGCTGTTTTTCAAGAGGCATGGTTTGTTGACATCAAACAGAGCTGCCAAGCAGGGGGAGATAAATTAGGCCAGTAGGCGAAATATGAGGAGACCAGGCAAGAAGCGCATGGTTGTTCAATTCTGCGTGACCCTGGCAAGTCTTCGAGGACTGCTACGGCTTAAGGCGATGCGTGAGAGGAGGCCTCATCGTATTCCGGGTTGATGGTGTGACGAATGAAACAGGTGTGAGTGTCTACCGAAGGGTGTGAAGCATAATTAGGGCTGAACAGGATATAGATTTAAAACAATCAACGTGAGTGAGCACTTAAAGTAATGAGACAAATGTGTGCTCGATAATAAATGAAATATTTTATGTAAGAACTGGAGTTCCGTAAAGCCTAGATTATTATTGTTCTGCTTGATAATTTCAACCACCTCACCCTTGAATAGAGATACATTAACTAAACAGCAATTGGGTAACACTAGGNGTTCTGCTTGATAATTTCAACCACCTCACCCTTGAATAGAGATACATTAACTAAACAGCAATTGGGTAACACTAGGGTGACGCAAGACTGTTACAATATGCACGCCAACTATGTGTTTCATTGGGCAACATTATACCAGCATGTACCGAGTCAAGAATTGTGGAATAAACTCGCCATGCGTCTTTGGAAGAGCTGAAAATANCAACATTATACCAGCATGTACCGAGTCAAGAATTGTGGAATAAACTCGCCATGCGTCTTTGGAAGAGCTGAAAATAGAACAAACCTCAGCCAAAAAGAAGAAAACTGCACCCACTTCTGGTCGACAATCATTGGAAGAGAGTTTATTCTTTTTCATAAACATAGTGATCCCCACCGAAAATCCGAAAAATACTTGTCCCCTTTTGTCATTTTTTGAGTTACTACGCCCTGCAATAGACGTGTTCACCATCGATGAACAAATTTACGGATTACGTCTAGATCACTTGAACGTCAACTTCCCATTACCAATAACCTCCACGTGATGCTTATTACCATCCAACCAGTAGTCCTCGCTATCTACATCCGCNCCCATTACCAATAACCTCCACGTGATGCTTATTACCATCCAACCAGTAGTCCTCGCTATCTACATCCGCACCAAGAATTCATTCGCCAATCCGGATTGCCTCACCTGCCGGCCGAGCCAGAAGGCCACTTTGGAAGTATACGCTGAGACACGTTACCTCAGCAAATATAGATATCTTCATCCGTCATTTACGAGGAAATATTGGCATGCACACTATCGCAGACTACAACACGAAATGCAGTCGAGAGCGACGAACCATTAATAAGCAATGAATTTTTTCAATTTCCAGACCACAATAACTAAAATATGTCACTATTTTCTATTTGATGTTACGGCTAGGTTTTATCAGTCGTTACTAGTTTTTTGCCTTTGGTAAGTTTGTGTACTTGCATTTCCATAAACATAAAAATTGTTTAGTTACATTGTTACTACAGGTTTGCTCGAGTGTACCAATGTACTTTGAATGAATAAAATTGACTTGGTTCATAATTACGTACTTACATAATTAATGTCTTATATGTTACTCACCTAAATGTTGCTAATAGCATTTAAAATGGTTAAATGGCTGTTCTCATATTCGTATCCTGATCACGTATGCAATCTCCAATCATTGCAGCCAACTCGTCAAATGATTTTTTTCTACATTCTGAAGTAATTGTAAAACTTCACTTCATCTTCACATTGTGCTCACCAGTGGATGACCCTAAATATTCTCTTATTTATTTTTCTTATTTAGGTATTTGTATGCTTCATATGCGAATACAACCCTTTGTTTTTATCTCGTCGCCCCGTCTACTGTGACAGCAGTAGCCAACTGTGAGGTTCGGAGGTGCGACGACCGCCGCCTGTGCAGAGGAACGAGGCGTCGGCGTTGCGTCAACGTGACGTCGACGCGCCGTGGAGTACCGCTCGTGTGCAGACGGCCTTGTTCCTCAAATACTGCAATCGCTGCCTATCATGCGTGCATCCGCAGACTTCACATGGGGAATCCATGTTCGAAGAAATTCCTTCTCATTGAGTCAATTTGTAAGATAACTGTTTCGAAAAAAAAAAGTGTTCTACGTGAAATTTCGTAAGGAATGTTGCTATGTTAAGATGTCTTGCTAATTGTTTAGTTTAATATTTTTTTCCTAAAATGTAACAAAAAAATTATAAATAAATAATTTTTTTTATGAAGTTTTTTTATATAGCAATTTGCTTCGAGAAAGTCACGTAACATATTTTTTGTTTGAAATAGTTATCTTTAAAATCTACTCTATGTGAAGGAATTTCGTTTCACATTGATTCCCGATTTGTAGTTCGCGGCTGCCGGCATGCTAGGCAGGGCCGTTAAGCAATTTAGTGTTCACTCAACGTCAAGCACTGGGTGATTCCTAACAGTAGCATTTGCATTCTTGGCGTCACTCCTGCACATTTGATTTTTTTTTATTTCCCATTGACAACGTCCAGAAGATCTGTTTCCGTCTGAAATTCAATTTGTAAGCTCAAAACCATTCTTGTGAAAAAAATTATAACTANACGTCCAGAAGATCTGTTTCCGTCTGAAATTCAATTTGTAAGCTCAAAACCATTCTTGTGAAAAAAATTATAACTATTTATGTTCGGAAATCAATTAATGTTAAGTTAACGAGATTTTTAGTACACAAGTAAACACCCATACAAACCTAGCCTGCAATATTTTATGAAGTTTTTTTGTCAAACAATGCCTTCACTGTGCTCCGCCGTCAGCGCTGAGAACTACTTTAGTTACCAACACAGTCGCCGACACTTTCTGGCGCTTCTGTTGTGCTGGCAACAATGTGTTTCGGCGCTGTTGGCAACTTCCTTTGCCCCCAACGAAGTTGTGCGCCCAATACAGTCCCGAATACTTCCAGTACAGTGTCCAAGCATACAATGTCACCAACATGATCGCGAGATTTTGAGTTTAACCATGTTACGGACAGATATTATATGCGTTAAAACGAAACTTGGCGTTGGAATAAGGTATTGGGCGAAATGAATTAATTCAAGCACTTCCTAATTTAAGAATTTTTTTAAGCAATTACTTGGATTTTGATGAATAAATGGCAAGCGGTAACAAGGCTTAGTATTTGCTAGTTTTCCTGAAACTATGTAAATAAAGTGAAATGAAATTAAAGTGAAAAAGTTTTAATGTTAGCAAGTCATAAGGAACTTTTAAGTCTGGCCGTGGCTTGCTAGCTTTGTAGTAAGTTGTTTGTTTCATTCGAGTCATGGCGGAATTTATGCACGTGTGCAAAAAAAGACGTGCACTGTTCGCCGGGAAATACGTGATTGTAAATAACTCTTAAGATCTGAGTCTGAAAGTGTGGATTTCTTGGGTGCCGAATCCTTAACTGAGACAGATATACAGGGCGGTGCTCTTTCTCCACGAAAACAAAAGGAGATATCCCTACCGTTGTTTGCTAACGCTGGATTTCAGCCAGGAATCGCTGTGGATTTTGGCGTTCACAGTTATAAAGCCGGCAAAACTGTAAATTGCCNAACGCTGGATTTCAGCCAGGAATCGCTGTGGATTTTGGCGTTCACAGTTATAAAGCCGGCAAAACTGTAAATTGCGTAATGGATAGAATAATAGACAGATCTCGTAACTGGAACTACTTTTCATCAACAGCAGCTGAAGTAAAAGAAGCAAATGTTCTCTGGCGAAGGCATTTCAAAATGCCAATTTAAACATGTTTTCTGGACTGCAGCCACGGAAAATAAGGAAAACTATTTTGCATGGTGTGAGTATGTTAAAGGTTTTTCACTATGAAGTNAACGCTGGATTTCAGCCAGGAATCGCTGTGGATTTTGGCGTTCACAGTTATAAAGCCGGCAAAACTGTAAATTGCCTAATGGATAGAATAATAGACAGATCTCGTAACTGGATCTACTTTTCATCAACAGCAGCTGAAGTAAACGAAGCAAATGTTCTCTGGCGAAGGCATTTCAAAATGCCAATTTAAACAGGTGTCCTGGACTGCAGCCACGGAAAATAAGGAAAACTATTTTGCATGGTGTGAGTATGTTAAAGGTTTTTCACTATGAAGTNCTGGACTGCAGCCACGGAAAATAAGGAAAACTATTTTGCATGGTGTGAGTATGTTAAAGGTTTTTCACTATGAAGTGAGCACTTTTAAAATCAACCTTTGAAAACATTCATTGCTCCTACCTGCCCTACCTGCATATATTTACTGTTACACTGCATGACATGCTCCCAGTAGATTTGGTAACGATGGAGGAAAATTATTTCTATACCTTAACTTCGAACAAAAATTGTCAAGTAACCAGTTGTAACAACTTAAATTATTTATTCTGCTGTCAGTATTTTTAGCGCATCGAAGTGTAAACATGAGCAGATTTGTAATATATTTCCTTTTCTAATAACTTCACAGTTTCTCTTGACCGTCTCATAAATAAAGTAATGAGACCCACGGTAATGTTAATTTTACATAAGGCGGAAAACTACACAACGTGCATACAAGTAGATCTTAAGCAACGCTTTCAAATAAGCTCATTTCGTTGTGAACAGACTATAACAGAAAGGTACTGTAAATGTTCAGGGTACTTGAAACGCCTTTGGAAGATTTATAAGTGTAACTGCAGTGTGGCCTGGGTACGTTCATGAGTTTAGAATATGGCGCAGAAGACAACTCATGGGATTGAAAGTACAGTTTTGATGGCGGAACATGTCTACTTGGTGACTCCGGTGATGGAATATCTCCATGGTTAATAACACTTTTCATAATACATTATCGCAGGGAAAGAAATTTCAGTTTGTGCCGTTATAGAGAAACATTATGGAAAAATTGGTTCGGACAGCTGAAAAAAGGACACCCAAATTTGGGAAACTGTCCGTGGATCTTTAGAAATCGTGCGCAAAGTAATAATATGCAGTGCAGTCTTGCACAACATTGACAAGTGTCTAAAATTTGGTTTTTGATGAGGATTTTGTCTTTGATGAGGGGGAAATCAAAGAATGATATGAAAATGCAGGCACAGCACTTNTTTGGTTTTTGATGAGGATTTTGTCTTTGATGAGGGGGAAATCAAAGAATGATATGAAAATGCAGGCACAGCACTTACATTAATGAAAAATTGAACAGAAATATTGGTGTTTTGTATTACTATGTAGTATTATTACTGTATTATTGCACGAGTTTTACAAAGTTATTCTGGTGGTCTTCGTTAAAGTGCTGACCTAAATATTGAGCAAATTCAATTCTTTGTTAGCAGTTACGTTACATTATTAATGTTTTGTTACCTGACGTGGAGGAGATTAAATGAGGTTAACTCTTGCAAACAGGGATACACAGATTCGCGGTCATAACTGCTGACTAAGCGTTACTTTTCTCATAAAGAAATTTGTTTTATGTCAAATTCTCTTTGTTAATGAACCGCTTATGCTCTGAATGACNCTCATAAAGAAATTTGTTTTATGTCAAATTCTCTTTGTTAATGAACCGCTTATGCTCTGAATGACATTCTTATTGTCACTTGAATGTCAATATATTACATGACGTATCTAACAAAATGTTGTATTATTAACACATAAAGCATTACATCTGTATTATTTTTATTTTCCAAATTTCCAAAGTGTGTGTTTCCAAATTTAATGCCAAAATGTGACGATTAATTATAATAAATTATTATAATTCTCCACATTTAAATGATTACACAAACATACCTACATACATCGCTTCTTGTGTGTTCAGCATAAAAATATACGTTAAGTATTCATTACATGTAATTTTTAAGGTTTTTTTTTTATTTTTGGTTTCAGTGTTGCACCTTTTTGCGCTTTGCTATAAAACTTGGGGCTAGGTGAGGAGAGCGTAGTTTCTTCTAGTTTAGTAAAATAATTAAATTTTTTACGCGCCACATAAAAGTGCTGCATGCCACAAAAAATTAACAGAATTTTACCTACTTACTTGGTGCTAAAGAAATTTATTGATATAAAAAATATAAACATCTGCTAAAATTAAAGGCTTGTGTTTCACTATAGCATGTAATTTCGCCACTCCTTGTTTAAGTAACTAGTTAAAATAACAGAATCATAAAAAATATCGTTTCATTTAAGGCAATATTTAAATTATATTTCGCCACAAAAACAACGTAAATGATTGAAATAACTGCAGTATTTTGTCTCAAATGTGAATAAATGCTATTTTGGAACAAATATTTTACGACTTACATACACAATTATGATATATTTTCAGTTTGAACGGCTGACTGCAGCGCGGGAGTAGACTTGTAACGCGCCGTACTTGACATTGTTGGGGAAGTGCGCTGGCGAACAAGTGTTCCTGCGAGTGCGGCTGCTCGCGGCGCCGTGAACTGAGCCTGGCAGTGCGTCGTGTCACTCTGAGGACTCGTGCGGAGTGCGTAAGAAGCCGGCGACTAGGAGTAAGGAATACAGGGTGCGGCAGAGGGCTAACGGCCTCGCGTGGAGTTGCGTTGGCAGAAGAGACATGCAGGCGACAGCCCTGGGCACGAATTATCGCAACCTAATGAAATAATCCTCGTCTCCTCCTCCTCCTCCACCCCCTTTACTCACAAGAGAGGAAGCTCGCAAGTTTCACGCCCACACCTTCCCTGCCCGCGGGAAAAGGAAAAGGAAATCTTCCCAGCTCACGTCCTTACCATTGAAGGCCACGCCACAATCGCATTAAGACATTACCTTCATAACCAACGCGTATGTACGACAACCTTGAAAATAAAACAAACCCCTTTATTTAAGTTTCTAATGTTAAAAAAATTTTACTACACAAACCATATTTAAGTATGAATTTTATCGAATTTTTGTTTTCAACCTGGCCCTTTCCATTCGTCCAAAAAAAGATAATAATAGAACAAGAAGTTACTGGTAACTAATGCGCCTACTTTCCTCTACACGGGTGCAAATAAATTTTAGTAGAGTTTTTGAAAGTTTAGATGGTTGGTAGGAATTGACGTCTCATTGACAGCAATATCATTAAAGATGAAACCAGAAACATGCCAAACCGTACAAAGACAATTAAAATACACAAGTGACATACTGGAGATTCGAATTCAGAAACGCTCGTAAAATTAAGCTAGCTTGCAATCAACTACATCACAGAGGTAGGATTCGGAGCATCAACCTCGGATGTTATCAGTCTAATATTTGGAATGATAGGGTTCAGTAACCTGAAATATTTACTCGGCCATCATTTTTAAAATACGTTTCTGAGCCACTAAAACACATAAGTTTACATGGCTTGCCATAACGCTACTTGTGTGAAACATTTGATGGAAATCGGTTGATTGGTCTCCGAGATATGGCATAAAAACCTAATTATCTTAAATGGGACCATATTATAAAATTGCTTTAAAAGAGGCACCGTACACAATGTTTGTAATAGATGCCCACATAAAAAGTTTGACTGAAATCTTTAAATTGTTAATTGGATAAGCCAAATGTATGAAAATATATATATATGGCCGCAATTTTGAAATCATTGCCTGATTGCCTGATCCCATTTAAATCATGTAATTTAACTTGACCTTCTGTAGGTGAGCCAAATTTAGTGGAAATTAATCAAATTATTCAGCAAATATGAAAAAAAATTTGGTTTACTCACCTGACAGTACTTGAAAAAAAATCATGTAAAGGATGATCTCTGTATGCCTATCGGATGATTGGTCCTCGAGATATTACATAAAACCTCCATTGATCATGAGACGATCATTATAATTGGAGGGCAAAAAGATTATATATTAGATCATTATATTATTGTCATTGATAAAATGTACATAGCTAAATTTAAATATGTTACATATTTTCGTAGATATAGTGCACTAAGCTATAATGTTTGTATATGCGACATTCAGAACATAAGAGACTTACATACTTAAAACATGAATTAACATAGCCTACCACTGTACAACTTCTTCGCCAAATTTGAAATAAATCGGTTAATTGTTTCCAGAGATACGGCATAAAAACTATATTATTTCTTGTGGGACTATGTTACAAAATAGCAGAGAAATAAGAGTATGACATATTGCCTAAATTTTTTAATTGCCGCCATTTTGAAAGTAAGTGCTTGGTGTGGTTGAAAATTATTAAAGTCAGGTGTTCATACTTAGTACTATATGTTTACTGATTTTTGGGAAATTCGGTTTACGCGTTCAAAAATTTAATGGTCTTTTGAGGGATTGGGGGGAGGCACTAACGCATAGATACACAGAAATACACTCACATACACACACACAAACAAGAAAGAGATCTCATATACCTTTCTTTCCTTCGGAAAGTAGGCTAAAAAATTGATTGCAGCAATAAAACAAGTACTTAAAGCTGGAGTCGACATTAATATTGGTGTCGTGTGGTAAAAAATGTAATTAAACAAAAATCTTGAGGCATAATTATGTACGTGTTAGAAATATATATCCTACCACATCTCACACACATAAAAAACATAGGAAGTCACTTTTTTTTGTGGATAATTCTATACTCCTATATTTGTCTAATTTATTAGTTTTTGTATTTTTTAATTTTGTCAAGAGGNATCGGTTAATTGTTTCCAGAGATACGGCATAAAAACTATATTATTTCTTGTGGGACTATGTTACAAAATAGCAGAAAAATAAGAGTATGACATATTGCCTAAATTTTAAAATTGCCGCCATTTTGAAAGTAAGTGCTTGGTGTGGTTGAAAATTATTAAAGTCAGGTGTTCATACTTAGTACTATATGTTTACTGATTTTTGGGAAATTCGGTTTACGCGTTCAAAAATTGANCTGATTTTTGGGAAATTCGGTTTACGCGTTCAAAAATTGAATGGTCTTTTGAGGGATTGGGGGGAGGCACTAACGCATAGATACACAGAAATACACTCACATACACACACACAAACAAGAAAGAGATCTCATATACCTTTCTTTCCTTCGGAAAGTAGGCTAAAAAATTGATTGCAGCAATAAAACAAGTACTTAAAGCTGGAGTCGACATTAATATTGGTGTCGTGAGGTAAAAAATCTAATTAAACAAAAATCTTGAGGCATAATTATGTACGTGTTAGAAATATATATCCTACCACATCTCACACACATAAAAAACATAGGAAGTCACTTTTTTTGTGGATAATTCTATACTCCTATATTTGTCTAATTTATTAGTTTTTGTATTTTTTAATTTTGTCAAGAGGNTTTTTTTGTGGATAATTCTATACTCCTATATTTGTCTAATTTATTAGTTTTTGTATTTTTTAATTTTGTCAAGAGGAGTGTACTGTTACGAAACAAATGTTGCGAAGTTAACATTTGTGACATAACGTACTTTTCTTTACTGCAAAAATATAATTTTCCTCAAAATACTTATTTAGAAAAAATTGGAATAAACTGGATTTTTAGAAAGTAAAGCTTGGAGTGAGTCGTATTATATTCTGATGAATACGGGCGGTTTATGACGTTTGCTATAATACAACACACTCCGTGTAATGGCTGCTCACACTCAGTAATCACATGAACCGCTTACCGCAGAAAGGCAACAAGTACCACATTTGTGCATTTGGTCTTGTCTGCCCATAATGATTCTAAGAAAGGTAAGGCCTCGTTTACAAGAAAACGGAAACAAGTCCGTCTATTGATATCGGTATGGCATCGTGTCCAATTGTTCGGTTACTGCATTTAGGAATCGTGCCCAGTACTTGTTCCTTGTCGACAGAAAACAAAATGTTGATGGTGGCGCTAGGTAGCGGGTTTCCGAACTACTCTCTGCTGTTTGACAGCAAAGTCAGTTACTGCTTTTTACTGTACGTCCTGGTGGCCTAAGTTCTACAAAAAAAACTTGCTTCATCAACGATTCTTATGGTAAACATGCCCCTAAAAATTAAAATAAAGGTTTCTTAATACTTTAAAATACCGTGAGATGTCCTTTTCATCTGAAGAACGTCAGCAAAGTTAAATGTGACATGAATATTGCAGAGCTAACTGNAATACCGTGAGATGTCCTTTTCATCTGAAGAACGTCAGCAAAGTTAAATGTGACATGAATATTGCAGAGCTAACTGTAGACACTTTTAAGCTAAGAAACTCAAAATAAAAAAAAAGATTTTAACTACCTTTAAAAGAAGCCTACACTTCTGTATTGCCCATCAACAGGAAAAAAATGAATAATATAAAGAAAACTTTGATTTATATCCCTCAGGACCAACCTCATTTTCGGATAGAAATAGCANATACCGTGAGATGTCCTTTTCATCTGAAGAACGTCAGCAAAGTTAAATGTGACATGAATATTGCAGAGCTAACTGCAGACACTTTTAGGCTAAGAAACTCAAAATAAAAAAAAGATTTTAACTACCTTTAAAAGAAGCCTACACTTCTGTATTGCCCATCAACAAGAAAAAAATGAATAATATAAAGAAAACTTTGATTTATATCCCTCAGGACCAACCTCATTTTCGGATAGAAATAGCATAATGGCCAGTAACAACGACTTCGCATGACGAGGAAGACAACTGAGACTCCTAACATTCAGTATTGTCTTATGTAATTTTTAAACGTCAAATCAATTAGTGTTTATTGGAAAATATTAAGTTTTGGTGTAAAAAAGTTTATTTCATCATGTATTTCAACAAAACATGAAAATAAAGTTTTTTGTCAATGGACTTCTTAGTACCTTCCCAGTTAGCGTTTATTTTTAAAACATAAGACATGTTAACTGTGCGTGTATTACCGAGTACGAGAAATACTATTTTGGTCATAATTACTATATTCTGCGTCCTTAATGAAAACTATAACAAAATACACAAGGACCCACATTAAGAAAAATAACATACGTTAAAAAAAAATAGTGCTAGCATCTCATAATTTTCAAAATGTTTTCCAATTACGTAGAGCATGATTATTTTTAATATATTTGTACGTTGGTTGCATTTATGAAGAAGTAGATAGCACATTTCGGGTTCACATGAGAATGTGGCTGTTATCTGTTACCGATAACGGCTACNAAAATAACATACGTTAAAAAAAAATAGTGCTAGCATCTCATAATTTTCAAAATGTTTTCCAATTACGTAGAGCATAATTATTTTTAATATATTTGTACGTTGGTTACATTTATGAAGAAGTAGATAGCACATTTCGGGTTCACATGAGAATGTGGCTGTTATCTGTTACCGATAACGGCTACTGCGGCTGTAGCTAACTCCTACACTACCTCGGCGTGTGAGAAACTTGGTTCGTATTTGTCGCCGGTGAGTCTGAAGGAGACTTTCCAAACGGACTTCCAGTACATGCCGCAGTGCTCTCGGGACGGGAGGAAGAGTTTTCCAACATTTTTTTTTCTGTAGGATTGGCGAAGGGGGGCACTTAAAAGTAGCACTGAAGTTACATTTCCTGGAAGTTGACCTGTCAGCCACGGCTGCAGTTAGGTGTTCGAATTTCTGTTGACAGAACTCTCGTGCTGCCATGAGAGGTTCACATCCCTCCTCGTTCTCATGAATTCCCCTCACCACACCCCTCTACACACTCCTACAGGTTCCCTTAACCACTATGGAACTCAACATCTCTGTGTGAATCTGGTTTGCCGTACGTTAAACCATTCTGAAATCGACCACTTAAAACAATATTCCGCCAACTGCATAGACACACTGGCCACGACATATTTAATAAGTAATTTTAAGATACCAATTTGTTTTCTTTCGTTTCTGCTTATTTTATAGGTATAATAGTAAGAAAAGTCATATTCAGTAGCGCCGACTTCGCTTGGGAAGGGGAAAGGAAACTTATACCCTACCCAAAATTTACCCAGGTGCCAATTGCCCTAAAAAAAATGGTCCAGTCTTGTAATATAATTTAAAAACAAAATTTTTTTCGACAAATTCTACAAAAGATTACTGTTTCCTTGTCAAATAGTTGCATTTTAAACTGTTTCAGTAATCTTCTTTTTCTTTATAAGCGGAAGGCGAAAACAGTTATAAGTTGCCTGCTCGCATATAAATATATACCTCACACAAAGTTTGGTATATACATACAGAATCAAAAAACGTATGGCGGATACATAAAAGAAAGCATGGTTATTCGAAGGTACCGATAGTACCGATAAAAATGTGAAATTCCAATTGTTTCTAACAAACCAACATTTTTCAAATATCACAAACAAAGACGAAAGAACTACCAACTTAACTTAAAGGTTTCTCTGACTGGAAGGGGTTTCTTTCTAACCACTGCAGCTTCGTACCATGTATTGCCTCCATGTGCATTGTGCAGGTTCCGAACACGCCGTGGCATGCTTGTAACCCATGTGTTAATGTCATCTTCCGGACGAAGGTCCTATTTAACTTGGGCAGCTCTTATGAGATCTGGAAGTGTTTCTGAAGGCTGTGGACGATTATAAACTGCTGTTTTTAGCTTGTTCCAGGCGTGTTAAGTGCGTTAGTACGCTCTCTGTTGATCACAACAGAACTACATAACCGTTACCACCCAAACTGCCATGTCTCAAAATATTCCAAAATTTTGTGAGGTTAAGTGGCACAACACTTGGAAGTTTCCTGGACCGCACATGAACAGCTAACCGCATAAAGGCAACATGTCCACGTTGTTCCATTACACGAGAGACAAAACATTGTTTCAAGCCTCAGATATGCTAGTTAATGTACCCATACTGCCCTTGTCCTTGCTAAAGCAAGGTTTTTTGTAGAACTTAGGCCACCAGGACGTTCAGTAAATAGCATCCACTAACTCCACTGTCAGAGAGATGTTTGGAAACTGCTACCTAGCGCTGCCATCAAAAAATTGTTTACAAGGAACAAGCCCTGGACATGATTTATATATGCAGTAAACTAACAATTGGACACGATGCCATACCGATACCAATGGACTGACATGTTTCCGTTTCCTTGTAAACGATGCTTTACATTTTTTACAAACACTATAGGCAAACACAACTAAATTGACTTTTTGTCTTTCTGCGGTTTGCGGTTCACTTAGATGCCTGTCGACTACAGCCATCTATTAGCGATACAAGCAACCTCCAAGTNAATGCTTTACATTTTTTACAAACACTATAGGCAAACACAACTAAATTGACTTTTTGTCTTTCTGCGGTTTGCGGTTCACCTAGATGCCTGTCGACTACAGCCATCTATTAGCGATACAAGCAACCTCCAAGTGTTACTCGTGCATTATAGTATATTAATAGTATCAAGCTGCGGCAGAGAGGATTATGAAGTTCCCAAGAAATCTGGCCCATTTTGAAATAACTTCTAATAAATTCTTGCTAAAGGAAGAGCAGTTTCTGTGAACGTGATGCAAGCGAAGAAGAAATTTCGCAATTCTACAAGGATGATTAAAATCCTGTTACTTTTTTGCGTCACACAGGTATGCTATATGATTTTCTGCAGAACAAAGTGGAAGGGGTTAAGAAAATAGAATATATTTTCAATCACTTCAAGCAAGTAGTTGATCTTTAGATTTTGCTCTCAGAACTCTTATATTTTCTGAAAATAGTGATAAAGATTTCCATGTGAACAGCTACACCAGAGAGATCTTCCTGTGGGCTTTAAATTATGAAGACGTACATGTGTATAGCTATGCGGCAGCTGACATAACATTCTGTGAGCCTTCTTCATATCCACAAGGAGGCTGCTGCGGTATTGTATATGGATAATAAGGCACATGATTTCATATAAAGGAATGAGACAAGAAAGCTGACATTTTTTCAGTGAACTGCATTTCCTCATGGACGCTGTTAATATGCTATATTTGGGGTAGTTTATTATCAAGAAATTAGCAAAACAAGTTGAAAATTTCTTCATAAAAGGTACTAATGCATTATATGTGTTCTGTTGTGCAAATTTTGTCGTGATAAAAATTTGAATATTTTCTGACACACTCAGCATAATGGTCACAAAAATATGGAAATATAAGTATGTGGTAAATAAAAATGTTTCGGTAAGACTCTGTCATACATAGAAATAAGTATTTAAATGAAAGTGTTTAACATTCAGGTACTGTGTATCCTGATATTAAAATAGTAACTGATTTTATGTGGCTGAGGCTCCATGATTTTAAAGGTGTCTCTGTAAAATCGTTTTCTCTAAAAAAATGTTACACTTTCTACTCGCGGTATACTCGCTCACGAGAACACTTGTTCTGACGTCCCGCGCAACAACCTCAGCACCGCGCTACAGCCGTCAGCATTACCGCTTAATCCAGCTCGCGAGTCTTACGTAAAAATATTTACAGGTAACCAGTGGTTCACATATTTTACATACAACACTCACACCGCACCCTGCAGGTACCAAACACTTACATAACAAACTTTACTTTACTCAAAAGTCCCAACATAACACAAATCATCAATTAAAATAAAATTTAATGTTATAACTTACAGGAGGCCTCTAGTATGTGTGAATCTTTGCACATTATATAGTTTAACTGAAAAAAAAAACTAATTTTTCATTTCTACAGAAGTTGCAATTTTGTTCCTTGCAACAACACATATTACGTGCACCGCACCTAGAATAAACTAATATATATTGTAATGATTGTAACTATATTAGAACAAACTTTTTTAGATACTATTAACTTAAATTATTTTAAGAATCACATTAAAGAATGGCCATAGAAAAAAAAAA
>NQII01007515.1:36973-47974 GCA_002778355.1 Clitarchus hookeri
CCCCCCCCCCACGACGCGAACTATACGTAATCTACGTACAGGAACGGGAGGGAGTTGTCTCGAGAACTTGTGTGGCAATTAACTTGTTTTAAAGCAATAATAAAACTAGAGATTTTTCTTGAACTCTTAATCATTACAGTGTATTGATTTATTAGGAAATTGGACCTTTAGAGAACAGTGTCAATCACCTTCCTCCAAAACCACAGCTCTGGGAGTTCTCAACCATGTTAACACAGATGCATCGACGAAATCGACTGCAATTTACTCGACAGTATGGCGACTGGACCGCTGTAGATTGGCGATGGGTAGCTCTCTCCGACGAGTCATGTTTTAAACTTCATAAAATGGATGGATGTCAGCATGTACGGAGAGAAAAGTCTGAGAACCGACACCATTCATCCATTTCTGGACGAACACGAGGCGGCGGGGGCAGTATTATGGTCTGAGGAATGTCCTCGTGGTATTCTCCAAGTTCCATCATCGGTGTGGAAGACACTCTTGATCAATTCTGTTATGAATCCATCCTCGGTGATCATGTCCACCCGTNCCCATACATGATTGTCTTTCCTCGGGAGGATAGGATCTTCCAGCCCAATAATGCACCCTGCCACACGACAAGAAGTGTCCGCACATTGCTGGAAGAGCACGATCAGGACTTCAAAATTCGTTCCTGGACACCAAACAGCCCCGATCGTATTCTGATTAAACATCTGTGGGATCACCTCGATCGTCGTATTCACCTCTGCCACCCTCCAATTCAACAGTCGTGGGACGCACTGCCNAACATCTGTGGGATCACCTCGATCGTCGTATTCACCTCTGCCACCCTCCAATTCAACAGTCGTGGGACGCACTGCAAGCAGCATAGCTCCAGATACCCATGGATACCTATAAGCACCTGATTGAGTAACTGCCAACTCGTATAACTGCTGTCCGTGCTGCGAAGAGTGGGTACTCTTGATNACCTATAAGCACCTGATTGAGTAACTGCCAACTCGTATAACTGCTGTCCGTGCTGCGAAGAGTGGGTACTCTTGATACTAGCAGGTAGTCATAATAATGTGATTCGACTGCAAACTTACATAGAACACACACAGACAGTACGTTTGGATGCGCAGCATACATAAAATGTGGTAAACTGTCATTGAGAGGAGATAATTGATAACATCACCCATAATTTTCCAGGTTTAACAATCTCACAATGTGGATGTCACTTCAGCCGTGTGTACTTAACCGTCCAGAACTTAACTGGATGATTTTACCCGCTGTGGTTTTGTGTGATACGTGTGCACTGAAATTATAACATACCCGCTCGGCTGTTCTAGTGCTTATGTGATCAAAACAGCGGCGCCGCTTGGAAAATGACATACATGAGCTTGTATCCGCATAATGGCGCCACAGTGTTTACGTGGCAAGAGCACCGGACACTTTGCATGGCAGTATATAAAAACCGTGGCTCCTAGGACAGGGGATGGGGGCTGCGGATCTGCGAATCCACTGCCATCTTGGATCCACCACCTTGTTTCGGGTCACTATATCGTTTCCACCTGCCATCTTGTATCTCGTTGCTATCTTGTTTCCATCCAGTATCTTGTTTATACACGCCATCTTTTTTCTCACCATCATTTTATTCCCATTTGCCATCTTGTTTCCATCTGCCATATTGTTTCTGCCCTTCACCATCGGCTGTTGCTAGAGGCCATGCCAGTCGTTGGACCACCATATTTTTTATGGAGATGGCAGCTAGAATGCACTGTTGTTGCTGTCGCTCAGCCACCATGTTGACTCTAGAGTTGGTCACAGCAGTGCTACTTTTTATTTAATTTTCGCAGACCTCAAAATACTCTCTGGAGGAGGGCGGGATCGAGCTGCCGAATCTTGGGCCGGCATGCAGACACTTTAGACCACTCGGCTANAATACTCTCTGGAGGAGGGCGGGATCGAGCTGCCGAATCTTGGGCCGGCATGCAGACACTTTAGACCACTCGGCTTTTAGAACATGTTCTGGGACAAGGGTTTTAAAGAAGTAGTAGCATGCATGTGCGGGGGACGAATAAATATTTTGTCATGATCATATTTTCTAATCTGCAGAAGTAATTTTTTTATTTAAGTTTTTTTGACTATGCAAGACTTATGTAAAATACTTTTTTTCATGTCATCATAGACATGCGAGAATAACTTTTCATATAGTCATAAATCTTTTTAAGTATATTTTATCTTTTTAAATATACAGGAGATGGACAAAATAATATTAACACCCGACATATACACAATATTTGTTTATTAATAAGGTGTTGGGCCACCATTTGCTTTTAGAACAGCTGCAATTCTTCGCCGAATATATTCGTAGAGTTTCTGAATAATTTCCAACGGAATGTTGTCCCATTCTTGTACCAAAATATCCACCAATTGCTTCAATGATGTTGCAGATGGATCTCTGTTCCTCACTCTCTGCTCTAAAACTCCCCATAACGGTTCAATTANAATTGCTTCAATGATGTTGCAGATGGATCTCTGTTCCTCACTCTCTGCTCTAAAACTCCCCATAACGGTTCAATTATGTTTGATGATATTCTGATGCTCCTCAAACCAAGACTGAACCTTTTTGGCTGTGTGTATGGGGGCATTATCATATTGGAATATGGCAGTGTTTGTCAGCAATATGCTAGTCACTAGGGCAGGTAACCTGTAGCACGAGCGAGCGATAACCGGGCGACAGTCATCCAACAGCGCGAATACTGTGGTCCGCAGAAATTGCGCCCATCATCTCCTGTGTATTTCAAGAAGTGGCCCGTGGCTATGGCACGTGACAACCATAACAAGTGTCCCTGTGAGTAGTAGGATGATGAGTTGCGCACAAGGGCTGGTGGTGGGGGAGCGGAGGAGCTTTTCATGCTTTGTCATTCCAGTGGTCCGGCGGCCATTTTCCCCTCAAATTTTTCCATTTCCCACAAAAAAAAACTTTCCCCTGAAAATGTCCCATATTCCCCTCAAAAAGCAATGATCTCCCCATTTGCAAAAACGATCCCTCAAAGGCACTTTTCGATCCATTGAAAGGATTTGGGGGTATAGTTTTCGAGGGCAGAGCNTCCATTGAAAGGATTTGGGGGTATAGTTTTCGAGAGCAGAGCAGTGGTGGCAATATTGGTTTTATAGGCATAGGGTCACAACACAGGGTCAAAAGTCAAATCTGACTGTCCAGGTGACCTTGACTTTGACCATGACCTGGTGACCTTTGACATTGCAATTCCAAAAAATTCCAAAAATTTCCCAATTTTTTTTAAAAAAATTATTTCAAAACCTTATAAAATTATATTAAAAAATTTATTTTTAAAAACCTATATTTATAGAGGTTTCCCCAAACCTTGTTGAGCAGACTGACCTCCCCCTCCTATCAATCACATTGTCATAACATTCCTCTCCNTTTCCCCAAACCTTGTTGAGCAGACTGACCTCCCCCTCCTATCAATCACATTGTCATAACATTCCTCTCCCCTACAAAGTTTTCTAATTGGTTCATTAGTCAGCATGACTCCACCTCCCTCATCTTTATTCATTCCCCCGTACACAGCCATATAGTTTTTTTTCTTTTGTCATTTGTTGCCATTTTCAACACCTAGGTGGCACTAATGTATTAATTATCGATATATCCATAAGGCAAGCTGGCGATTTAGCCATCAGGTGGCAGCCATTTCTGTTTATTTTTTAATGTATAGGTAGTGCTGTTATTGAAAGTTCGTGCTCATGTCAACTAATGGATAGCTTTCGTTATTCAAAAATATTTTCACATTAGAACGGTGGCTCACTCCCACATTGTGCTGTCTTCCGGTCTGTAGCCCAACTATGATATACCTCGGCTTCTCAGAAGCAAAGCTGGACTTCGCCGTCCAGTTGATGTGCTGGCTTGCTGGCAATCTGGGGTATGTCTCCAGACTCCAAGACCTTGAAGCCACGTCGATGTTATTCCCATTTTACACATTCTCTAACATCTTGATACGTTCAGCAGTGCTCAACTGCACATGAAGCAGCATCCATTCAATATATTGTAGTTTCAGTTCCAATGTCTCTACAGGTTCTCCCGTACCCACGATGGTGTTCACATGAGTATTGGCTAGGAGCAGTAACAGTTCCTGCTTCGAATTAAAGATAATTCGTTTGTAGTCTTCGGAAAACCCCAATAGCTTGGAGAGTGGGATGCACGCTTCGAAGTTGCCTCCACTGTAGTTATCTTAGATTTCCCAGCCGGTCATATTAACCACAGACAGCTCATTTGGCGTGAGCGAAAGGTAATTTTGGATCGTTGAGGTCATGTTCACATCTCGCGACTGGTCCATCTCTACACTATTGAGAAAATACGTGATGCGATTGATTAGATGAAGAAATCGTTATTTTGGTCGGAGCTGGGTTGGATCGATCTTATTTAGTCAGAGTCTCCTAATTCTAAGGAAAGACTGGCAAGGAAAAGAGCATATATCTTGGCTTTGGGCCGCAATCCGAGCCTCCGATGGTAGTGTGTATGGTCCGATCAAGAATGGCTCCTATGCATGAAATTCTACTTTCATCACACTGTCTTCAAAAACTACTAGTTCGTCTATATTTATGTAATCTTCTAGGTTGTTTGACTTTGAAGCTGTGACTGCGGAGGAAAATCTCGTTTGCATGTGTTAACTCCTTGGAGACCTGTTGCTTACTGATTGTAGATTTTGCTCTTCACTTTGTTTTATTGCTTCTGGGCATTGTAAATCTAATTCCTATCTTTTAAAATGCAGGCATGGGTTGATTTCTTCGTTTCGAAAATTCACCAACTCTCCATACTCGTCGACGACTGACATGAACACATCGTGTGCTCTCTTCGCAACGACCGGTGTATAAATGATACTTTATGGTGCTACAATCAGTTTAACACCTGGAGGGAACATAGGCAAACATTTGTGCAGCATGCTGCTAGGCCTGCCATTGAGTCATATACTATTCGCTAAATTGCAGCTTACTAATATCACATTGACTGGAAAGATGCTAATGGGCCATGACGACATGTATGTTTATCCATAATTGTAGATGCGTGACTCTAACTCCAGAACAGGCCCTATAGTATATGTTTTCGTAAATTAGATATCTTTGCTGCATCTGATGACACTCTTCAGAGTATTGGGATTCCCATGCAGTTCGAGTTCTGTGTCGGTGGATAGTTAATCTTCAACGCACCCTGCAATGTCGTCTATTTCATAAGAGCCCATGGACAGCGACACGTCATGGGAGACATTACCTCTTTTTTCAAGGCAGAGCTTGCATTTTTTATCGAGGTTCGTTATCGCCTTATAGGTTTGAAAATCAACAAGACCAAGCAAAATTCCCCCGCCAGACCGAGATACGTAAAGCGTACCACATGCAGCTCGGAGCTACGACCCGTAAAGGTAAGCGTCATCGACATGACTGATAGTTTCCTGTCAATGTATAGCCATTTTATACAGTCACTTGAGCGAGCGAACCAGGAAGCGAAGAAACAAATTTTGAAGTACCTTCGCTGATCGAGTCTAGGACACAAATTCCCAAAACTATCATAATAGTCTGCATGTTTGTCCCATTTTACATATCGTGATAAAGATAACAAGAAAATACTGAATTTTGTTGAAATAATCAGTTACATTTGTTTGAAATCTAAATAATTCACACCCTTTTTAACTTATAAAATCATTTTGATATATATTTTTGACAACTCACTTAACCGTTTAAAATTACAATATTTTTAAACAATAAGCAAAGTTTTGAACAGCTCTGGAATAAAAATCTATCAAATTCATCCGAGGCATGACAAACATGGATAGGAATGTCATAATAGACAAATCGATGTTATTGTATATTATTTGGGAATTAGCCATAATATAGAATTATTTTGTATCACTGCGGTGCGAAACTTTCCAATTTCATGTCTAAAAATGGTAAATTCGGGTAATTTGATTAAAAGTTTAAATTTTGCCACTTTAAAATTTAAATTCATTTGTATTTTAATTATTTAAACATATTTTTATTACTTTATTAGCAACTTATATAATTTTGTATGAAAAGAATAAAAATAACTTGTTAAGTACGTCATAATTAAACAAAGATTACTTTTCGTTTTGGGTGATATAGAGTAATGTTATGTGCTACAGATATGTATATAAATATACACACACGCACACACAACACATTTCTTCTTGAAACAATCTACGAGTTCCAAGGAGATGTAGCTTGCGTATACAATCGCGCCTCTGTACGTCGGCAAATTCAAAATTGGAGGTTCCTGCTAACTCGTTCGGTCACGCGTTTAATTGCAAGCTCAAATTCGAAAAATGATAGAATTAAGATTAAATATCTTGTTATTTTAAATTGAAATTTAATATGCAATACTTAATCGTAATGTACCTGAGAACGAAACAGCGATTGTGTAAGTAATTTATTTTGATTACTCGTGTGAAGTCATATTTCCTGTGGTCGTTGTTAATATTGTATAACACGAATCTGTTAATTTTTTTATTTAATGTTCTGCTTAGCGTGCACATTCGTCTGATTTCTCTAAGGAATCGGCTAAGAAAAAAGAGAACAGGGAAACATTTGTGAACAGTTGAATAGCCTGGAGGCAACTCCTCCCAGACTTGAACACTCGGCCTCACGATTCCAAGTCAGAAAAGTGGCGACGTGACCCGGTTGAAGCATCCCTCCGGTGTTGTGCTGAGTAGTGCACGGCAGAAGNAGGCGTAGCCATCAGCCGTATCCACGCTTGATCCGTCCCCCCTCTCCCTGGCTGTTCTCTTACCCACCACAATGCAGCTGGCATTCAAACAGTGTTAAAAACTTTCCCCGAATCTCATCTGGGGAGAGGCAGTGCAAGGTCTCGCGTGTCTGTGTACACAAGGGCTTAGCCTTCGCCCTGGGAGGCTGTAAGAGCTGCCTACACAAAGGACATGGGGTGAGGACAGAGTTTTGCGCCTGCCAGAGATCTTACCCTCCCTCCGCCGCATTCTGTAGCCCCATCCTCAGTTCCCCAGGTAAGGCAGACACCTGCACACAGTTCCTCCCTCCCCTCCGTCAATGAAGCAAGTCTTCTTTCTGCCGAGGATTACCGTGCTCCCTGGAGAAGTTGAAAGCTGCGTCAATACCGCCGCTTAGGAGCACTTTCTTCACTGTTCGGCCCCCCTCGGTCCCCTACTATTTTGGCTCTTTAGGGAATGAGTAAGGGCCGTCTGGGGAGTGTAAAAAGGGGGGGNTGTTTCGCTCAAGGGACCACACAGCTGCCCCCCGGGGTCCTTTCATGGCGCCGCCGGCTACCGGAGAAGTGACGCGTCTACGGCTGCCACGACCGACTAATAGGCCGTGAAATTGTGATTCGGCCACGGCGGGACAAGTAACTGCTACCCTGCTGACAGCAGTATATACACATTACTGATATAAACAAATGTTAAACCTATTACTTTGGGCAAGAAACCAGTATGTTAAAAAAAAGTGCTCTGCCTGTTCAATTAAGGATTTGAAACCTCTTTAATATTCAATATTCAACAGCTGCAATATGAATCGCGTGTTTTTACTTGTTTTGAAAAATTGAAAATGATTTATGCATAGATCCGATCAAAAGAAGTTGCGGCCATGTCTTAGCTGCATTTCTAAAATACTAAATGAATAATAATATCACAAGACCAAACCGCTGACTGCATTCCCAGACCCTACATATGAGAGGCATACAAATATGCGATTACCAGAACTACATTTCGTTAACACGAAGGGTCTAATCGTTGCAAATGAATGTCTGTCGTTCGATTCGCAACGGCACGATTGTAAATTTATTGTCTTGATGATTTTTTCACATCAGAGTTTGATGGCAATCTAATAGACGTAGTAACTCGAATTCATTTATGTCCGATCCCTGTCACATTCCTGTCCAATCGGTAATTAAAGTTATAGCTGCATAATTACACGTTTAACGACTTGGATCTTCTCAAGAGAAGTTCGAAGTGCTTACTTATATTAGGAATGTGTACTTTAAGGTAGAAAGAGTGTGGTTTTAGAAAGAGTGTGGTTTCCAATGGAACACTTCAACCGACTGTACAACATGCAGAAATCGTTATAAAGTTGTACACTCTGTACCGAAATAGTCAGAAAGTTTAGTTTATAGTGCAGACAGTAGAATGTACATGTTTTGTAGAGCTTGACAGAAGTTTGTAAAAGAAAGTGTAACAAAGTTCAGTAGAGTCTGCACCAAAAACGACGCGAGTTAAGAAAAAATTGTTTAAGATAAAGAGTGAGTTTATTGTTTTCAATTGCCCCGAACTAATTAAAACTTCGATTTAAACAAAGCATTTATTTAAATTCGAATTTTGCTTTTTTTTATAGAAATAAAAAGTTACATTATTTTTTTGCAATATGAATATATTTTTATTTTGTTTGTCTCGTGCTTAGAAATTGCATTAAACAAAATCAATTGTATATTTGGTTACCGCAATCCTTAAACATATGTAATGCTAACAAAATGAAGATTAGTGTTCTCCATAAAAACACGAAAGATTTACAGCTGCTGCCAAAAAAAAAACCTTAAATCTGAATTTATTTTCAGTTAATTTTTATACGAGTATCAGATGTGTACTTATTTTAACATGCACACAGAAAATCACTACGCGATGCCAAGGAAATACACCTTATCATATATCTCACTAGTGACCCGGCCCGGCTTCGCCCGGGTACAATTGAGTTTTAATAGCGATACACTAATAAATAAATTGGGAAAAGACAATTACAATATTATATGATAATAAATTAGTTAACTGCTATCATATATAACATACATACATACACGTCACGACTGTCTCCCAGAGGTGTAGGCAGATATTATGGACTTCCATTTACCACAATCCTGACATACCTACCTCCTTTGCTTTATCCACATTCACACCATTATATGGTAGTGGTTTAGAAAATTTCTTTGTATACAACATTAATCGTTTTGCCTCCAACCACCAGCACAAAAAGATAGCTGTTTGACGTGACACGCAAAAGGGCTACGTATAGTTGTCCGTGTGAAATACACGCTCCATTCAAATCCACTCCGGCCACATTAAGTGTTTGACCCTGTGTCTTATTTATGGTCATACCAAAACAAACTCTTATTGGAAATTGGAATCTTTTAAAATCAAAAGGCAAATCCGAGGAAATCATTAGTATTCTAGTTATTAAAACAGTTTCTCCAGTACCGCAGCCAGATGGAAAAGTAACTTCAACTTTTTAACCTTTTTATTAGTAATCGGGTCCCATTGCATAATTTAGGGGAGTTATATTTCGCAATACAATTATGCGAGTTCCAATTTTTAAAATCAGTTTGTGTGGTGGCATTCAAGCAATTCTAACACATTTTCCAGAACTATCGATGGAGCCAAACACGAGTATACCACTTGTTAAATTTCTGCAGTGCGTTTACATACCGTTGGACCTAAAATACTATCATACTTATAATGTCTTTAAAAGTTTTTCCATGTGTTATTATTATGATTTTGGAATTTCACTTTTTTAGAATATTACAAAAACTGTGAACCTTACATCATTTTCTTCCTATTTTCGTCCTTACGCAAAACTTATACATATGTTTATATATATTTATCTATTTATTATACAATATATGTGTATATGTAAGTATTTTACCCACTTACACATTGCCACAAACATTGACTGTGTTCCTAGACCACTATAGATTTGTACATAATTTTATTTGCTTACAGCTTATCCTCATAATCGATAGTTATTCTCATCACTTATTTTTAATTTAGTCTTCTTTCCATACCCCTCCCCCCTGCCACAAACCCCCCCTCTCTATTAACGACAAATTATAAATACACCCTTTGATATTCTCAGGCCATGATACAGCCGTCATATGTTGCATTTGCTATGCCCTCTTCGGCCACTTCGCCTAAATGCCGGATATAACCTCCGTCATTTCTCAATTCAGTATCCACTTTTATAGGCTTTTCACGGTAAAATGAGCTTTTCTGGACGCCCTGCTCGAGATATTTTCCTACTCGTTTTGTATCCTTCAACCGTATGTAAAATGTACATTGCCACGGGGCTAATTACTTTATACATNTCCTGCTCGCGATATTTTCCTACTCGTTTTGTATCCTTCAACCGTATGTAAAATGTACATTGCCACGGGGCTAATTACTTTATACATTTGTCAGTATAGTGAAAACGTGAAAGAGTAAGGAAGATAAATGTGTTACTAAATTTCAATACATAGGCCTACTCTAATTAATGTGTATAATGCGGAAAAAACACTTACTTGATTTCACATAAATTCAAAATTACACATTCAATACGTCAAGTCTTGGAAGTATTTTACTCTTTTCGGTGCCAAATTAAATGATTCCCTGCATTCCATTGCGTACCGTATCATATAAATTATTAACGGTCAGTAATTTTTATTTCCTAAGGTTTGTTGCGAAAATACTTTTTACCGTGGACTACCTATATGCGTTATAACATTGTATTTTACATGACCCATGCCTTTCCCGGACATTTTATGCTATGGGATTCATACGTGGCATTTACCTTACCTTCCTTGACAACTTTAATTTCCACGATGTCTCTGAGCTCCATTTTCCTTCCAACGTATTTTTTCGCATGCTCCTTTGCTATTTCCATAACGTGTAATCCACACAAGATTCCTGGTGGCCGCGGTTGGCTAACGGCTAGAGCGCTCGCACCCGACTATCGACGCCGCATCTCCCGGATTTTCGCACGTGAGAATCGTGCTGGACGATGCCGTTGGTCGGTGGGCTTTCTCGAGGATCTCCCCTTTCTCCCACTCTTGCATTCCAGCGACGTTCCATACCCACCTCGCTTCGTCCTTATCTGATATCAAGATCTCGTCGAGAGCTGCCAAACACCTCTATACTTAACTCTCTCTACAAGCTTCGTAGCTGGTAATTGACACTGTCCGTTGGCCAACTCAATTTACATGATGATTTTATCCCCCCCCCC
>NQII01007515.1:48006-71602 GCA_002778355.1 Clitarchus hookeri
ATTTGCGAACGCTTTCAAGTGCTCCTTTGCCGTAAGTTTCTGATCCCGACTAACTTTGTGTGTTCTGCCATTAACAGGGATGTGGGATTTTCGCGAAAAGATCTCCACGCAGGGTAGACTTCTTTATTATTACGCTGACACCTGCAGTTTCCCTTTGTTCATTGGCCGCATGTATTTGTGAAGAGACAGTTTGGCACCTGTAAGAGCCAATCACACTTACGTCACTCTTGCACTGAACGACCGTGATTCGCGGTCAGGTACCTAAAACACGTGACACTTGAAACCAGCCGTAAATTGGATATGAAATAAATCATTTTGAATTACAGTAAGACAGTAATTGTATTCGCGAAAATAAGGAGTCCCTTGTGTAACTAGCGTCTTGTATCCGCCGCTTTGCTGGCAGATGGCAACGTCTAATGCTAGAGAAGAATCACNGTCCCTTGTGTAACTAGCGTCTTGTATCCGCCGCTTTGCTGGCAGATGGCAACGTCTAATGCTAGAGAAGAATCACGCATTTCTTTAGGAAAGGAAAGTGTAATGACCCGCGTGTGCGTTACAAGCCAGCCTCTCTTCAGAGCGGCAGACGTCCCATGCTATCAGTGTGGTGGCTTTATGAACAACAGGATATTGGCATCGCCCGCCACTGATACTATGAAGACAACTNCCCATGCTATCAGTGTGGTGGCTTTATGAACAACAGGATATTGGCATCGCCCGCCACTGATACTATGAAGACAACTGTGGCCCATGAGCTGCCCCTCTTGGTTGAGAACCCGGTCGCAAGAGCCCAGTAAGAAACCGCTCGTCCTGTTTCTTTGTTTTCGGCTAGAGAAGTTTAAATATACGTTTCAGACTTCTGGTCCCCTATCTCAAAACANCTCGTCCTGTTTCTTTGTTTTCGGCTAGAGAAGTTTAAATATACGTTTCAGACTTCTGGTCCCCTATCTCAAAACACCTATCTCAAAATATTCACTTTGGAGTCCTTTTGATCTGTATAGTTTGGACCCTAAATGATAGATGCATATTTTGTAAAAGGCTGAACAGGGGTCTAATTCATTCAGTTATACCAAGTAATGGTTACAATATTTGCTGTTGGCGAGGGAGAAGCAAGCCATGCTGAACCACTCTAATACAATAATTGACTAACCTTTATTTCTCGTGGCTTTAGACTTTTTGGTAAGATGGGAAGCGACGAGTGGCACGCCAAGTCGAAGCTGCGTCTTCTTGGCGTGGGTCCACAGACAGATCTCGCACAAGGTGTTGTCAAGCATTGTATAGTTTCCNGTCGAAGCTGCGTCTTCTTGGCGTGGGTCCACAGACAGATCTCGCACAAGGTGTTGTCAAGCATTGTATAGTTTCCTGTTAGCACAGTTCTTAATGTTGCGCCGAGAATTGAGATCCGCTCGTGTTTCGCTGCTATTTTTGCAAACTATAATTGTCGAAAAGTGTTGCGGGTTTTTCCCCCCTGACCTGGACACCGATGTGACTCTGCAGTTTGCTTGAGATGTCCAGGCCGCTCCGAGCTTCAAGTCTTCCGTGGCCTGTCAGGNGTCGAAGCTGCGTCTTCTTGGCGTGGGTCCACAGACAGATCTCGCACAAGGTGTTGTCAAGCATTGTATAGTTTCGTGTTAGCACAGTTCTTAATGTTGCGCCGAGAATTGAGATCCGCTCGTGTTTCGCTGCTATTTTTGCAAACTATAATTGTCGAAAAGTGTTGCGGGTTTTTCCCCCCTGACCTAGACACCGATGTGACTCTGCAGTTTGCTTGAGATGTCCAGGCCGCTCCGAGCTTCAAGTCTTCCGTGGCCTGTCAGGTCACCTTATTTGTCCGTCGCCAGTTGCTTGTGGCGCCAGTTCCGGCTTGAGCATACACCACGTCGAAGTTTTATTTCCAGCGGAAATGAGAAAAAATGTAAGTTAATCTGCTGCAGAACATTGTATGGCATTTGTAACATTATCTGCGTAATAGGAACGAAGCACGTTTCTATAAAGAGGCAGTCCAACATGGATATAAATTTTTCCTTTGCTGCAGCTAGACAGAACATAGCCCTGATACGGTGATATTTTAAAGACAAAGTATTTTTTTAATATCATACTAATACAATTTTTGTTTGAATTCTACGGTTTTATTAAGTTATCCAAAGTTTTATGTAAATAATGCTCAAATTTGTTTTACTTCTCTCACCTGACCGCTGCGGGCTTGGAATGAATTCTTCAGCAGTGCTGACATTTTTACGTGTCCTTACATCGAATATCATACAACCGCGCTGCGCCTATCGTATTATGTACGGTATTGGACTACCACTCAATGTGTCGGTACTGATAGCAGGGAAAGGAATAGCAGATGCGTTCAAATGTGAAATATCAAAAGCAACAATTTAACTTACGTCAAAAAATTAATATTTCCTGCACAGAAATATATTTTTTCTACTTTTACAAATATAAATTTGTAACAAGTTGCCAACATTTGTTTAGATAACACTACAAAAAAAGTCCTTGTAAACGTTGAATGGAATTGCTTGAAAAGTATGCTGGATATATTCAGTATATGTACAAACTAGCACCGTAAACTACTAGTGAATCTCCTGTAGAATTACAACAATGTGTGTAGTAATTCTGCAATTATTTTCTTGTAAAATCGCAAGCTACTATTTGGACTTCTACAAGTAATTTGTCTTTTGATGAGACATAGCAGTTATTATTGTTAAAAATTGCAGGTCAGTCAGGATTGCACAGAGCCCATTTTATGCCGCCCAATCAGGCACGTCCCAACCTAACTACATTTTTGAAAATTCCGAGATGGATAACGAAAATCAAACCCGGAGTTACTATATCAGAAGTAAATGGGCTAACCACTGCGCCACAAATGCATTTGTTCATAGTGCTCTATTACAATTGTTTATACAACTTTAAATTATTTAATCTCGCGGTTGTCTTCAAACGAGAACAGCAAGTTTTTACCGAGCTCGCAGTGGTATTGTAATTATTTTGACACTTAATTGCAAGAACAATATTGGTCCCACGGAAAATAAAAAAGAGATAACAATGTACATAAAGAAGAAAATGAATGTTGCCGATAGTTGTTGCATTTTTCGGAGAGGTTTTATTTTCTTTATCCCTGCATTCTGTTGCTTATTTTTTTCATTCATCATCTTTTATTCAAAGGACCATGTGAATGTNCCATGCGAATGTACTTGTGTTTTGCAACACACTTTTTATATTTAGCTGTCTAGAGAATCATTATCGAATACCAAATATGAATTAATAAATAATTTAGAACATTTTTTAAAATATTTAAAATACAAGTATATATTTGCACTATCGCAGCTAAAATCACACGAATGTACAAAACCTGGCCTGTAGTGTTACAAAATTATTGTTAGAAACTCGTAACTTGGGAGAACACTTTTTTTTTCAAACCTGTTTATACGTGCAACACTCCATGAGCCAGGTAGGCTATTATCGTATGTGTGGAGTTACCAGAAGTGATGAGTGACGCGCGGTTATTTGCTGTATTTATAACAACACACATTTCTCCCGTTATTCACATAAGCGCTATTCTCGCAGTTGAACAAACTTTATATATTTACAAAATATATTTCTGTGAATAAAAAAAAAATTGTATCTGTACACGAATATGTCAGTTCCAGTTAGAGAAATTGTTGACAGTGCATCCCTCCCGCTGTGTCTGGAGTGGTGTCCAATGTTTGATTGATATGTGCTATTTTTTAAGTAAAATAAATATAGGCATTTCAAACAACATTTTAAAAAATAACATTCAATTATATAAGCCGAATCCAATTATTTGGATTACGAATATTCACTACACAGTATAGTAAACTTAATTGTGGTACATTTTACAGCTTTTTACAAAAAGGTAGTTGACATTTTAAAACCAAATAAACCTAAAAATAGCTATAAAATGTATTAAAAAACCTTTTAGGCTATTTCAACACGTCAACGTTTTCATCGCTCTGTAGATAAAGCTGTCAGCACTGGGCAATTTCTCAGAACTGATGACTCACCCGCTATTAGTACAGACCGCTCGAGAGAGTTATTANAGCTGTCAGCACTGGGCAATTTCTCAGAACTGATGACTCACCCGCTATTAGTACAGACCGCTCGAGAGAGTTATTACATTGTCTTTGATGGATTCCCTTTCTCTCTCTCGTCTTAGGATTAGAAACNGTACAGACCGCTCGAGAGAGTTATTACATTGTCTTTGATGGATTCCCTTTCTCTCTCTCGTCTTAGGATTAGAAATGACTTATTAACGTCCCCCGGTGAATGCATGAAGGCCTGATAAGGGACTGCTTACAAACTAACTTATGACTTAACTTAAACTAACACTCATGATTTACCTGGGATATGAACCCAGAACCTCTCGCATCCCAAGATCGGCAGCGCACCNATTTTTCCTTTGCTGCAGCTAGACAGAACATAGCCCTGATACGGTGATATTTTAAAGACAAAGTATTTTTTTAATGTCATACTAATACAATTTTGTTTGAATTCTACGGTTTTATTAAGTAATCCAAAGTTTTATGTAAATAATGCTTAAATTTGTTTTACTTCTCTCACCTGACCGCTGCGGGCTTGGAATGAATTCTTCAGCAGTGCTGACATTTTTACGTGTTCTTACATCGAATATCATACAACCGCGCTGCGCCTATCGTACTATGTACGGTATTGGACTACCACTTAATGTGTCGGTACTGATAGCAGGGAAAGGAATAGCAGATGCGTTCAAATGTGAAATATCAAAAGCAACAATTTAACTTACGTCAAAAAATTAATATTTCCTGCACAGAAATATATTTTTTCTACTTTTACAAATATAAATTTGTAACAAGTTGCCAACATTTGTTTAGATAACACTACAAAAAAAGTCCTTGTAAACGTTGAATGGAATTGCTTGAAAAGTATGCTGGATATATTCAGTATATGTACAAACTAGCACCGTAAACTACTAGTGAATCTCCTGTAGAATTACAACAATGTGTGTAGTAATTCTGCAATTATTTTCTTGTAAAATCACAAGCTACTATTTGGACTTCTACAAGTAATTTGTCTTTTGATGAGACATAGCAGTTTTTATTGTTAAAAATTGCAGGTCAGTCAGGATTGCACAGAGCCCATTTTATGCCGCCCAATCAGGCACGTCCCAACCTAACTACATTTTTGAAAATTCCGAGATGGGTAACGAAAATCAAACCCGGAGTTACTATATCAGAAGTAAATGGGCTAACCACTGAGCCACATATGCATTCGTTCAGAGTGCTCTATTACAATTGTTTATACAACTTTAAATTATTTAATCTCGCGGTAATATGCTGTAATTTGTCTTCAAACGAGAACAGAAAGTTTTTACCAAGCTCGCAGTGGAAAAGTAATTATATTGACACTTAATTTCAAGGACAATGTTGTTCCCACGGAAAATAAAAAAGAGATAACAATGTACATAAAGAAGAAAATGAATGTTGCCGATAGTTGTTGCATTTTTCGGAGAGGTTTTATTTTCTTTATCCCTGCATTCTGTTGCTTATTTTTTTCATTCATCATCTTTTATTCAAAGGACCATGTGAATGTACTTGTGTTTTGCAACACACTTTTTATATTTAGCTGTCTAGAGAATCATTATCGAATACCAAATATGAATTAATTAATAATTTAGAACATTTTTTAAAATATTTAAAATACAAGTATATATTTGCACTATCGCAGCTAAAATCACACGAATGTACAAAACCTGGCCTGTAGTGTTACAAAATTATTGTTAGAAACTCGTAACTTGGGAGAACACTTTTTTTTTCAAACCTGTTTATACGTGCAACACTCCATGAGCCAGGTATGCTATTCTCGTATGTGTGGAGTTACCAGAAGTGATGAGTGACGCGCGGTTATTTGCTGTATTTATAACAACACACATTTCTCCCGTTATTCACATAAGCGCTATTCTCGCAGTTGAACAAACTTTATATATTTACAAAATATATTTCTGTGAATAAAAAAAAAATTGTATCTGTACACGAATATGTCAGTTCCAGTTAGAGAAATTGTTGACAGTGCATCCCTCCCGCTGTGTCTGGAGTGGTGTCCAATGTTTGATTGATATGTGCTATTTTTTAAGTAAAATAAATATAGGCATTTCAAACAACATTTTAAAAAATAACATTCAATTATATAAGCCGAATCCAATTATTTGGATTACGAATATTCACTACACAGTATAGTAAACTTAATTGTGGTACATTTTACAGCTTTTTACAAAAAGGTAGTTGACATTTTAAAACCAAATAAACCTAAAAATAGCTATAAAATGTATTTAAAAACCTTTTAGGCTATTTCAACACGTCAACGTTTTCATCGCTCTGTAGATACAGCTGTCAGCACTGGGCAATTTCTCAGAACTGATGACTCACCCGCTATTAGTACAGACCGCTCGAGAGAGTTATTACATTGTCTTTGATGGATTCCCTTTCTCTCTCTCGTCTTAGGATTAGAAACGACTTATTAACGTCCCCCGGTGAATGCATGAAGGCCTGATAAGGGACTGCTTACAAACTAACTTATGACTTAACTTAAACTAACACTCATGATTTACCTGGGATATGAACCCAGAACCTCTCGCATCCCAAGATCGGCAGCGCACCAACCGACTGTGCGGCGAAAGGTGAGCTCTATCTTGTCTTAGTTATAGGCTTAGCTGGTGATACACATACAGAGGTAGTCATGGCTCCTAGAGCGGCAATGTATGCCTCCTTGCATGGATTATTTCCCCTGTAGGCGCATAGGACTCATCCCTAAGACTCACTTAGGTCCCATCCTTACCTCAGGCGTACACTCAAAACTTCGATTAGGTTAGGTCAGGAATGAAACCACTGCTACCAGCACCAGACACAGTGGATCTGCCGTGGTGGGTCTACCTGGTGGGTCTACCTGGTGGGTGTGCCGTGGTGGGTCTACCGTCGCGATATGAACAGGCGAGGGCGGTGGTGGCGGCTTCAACTTGAAAACAAATTGAAAGCAGCGGAGAGGTTATGAAGATAAACGAGCGAAGTGTGTGAAGTGGCGTGGCATGGTAACAAGGCGTCGGATTGGTTCTTGTGACGCCATGGGCCCGGCCGTGAGGCCCTGGCAACGAAGTTAAACATCGCCTCCTGGATACTGCAGCCTGGAGTTGGCGGGAGAGAGGGGCGCCTTTAATCTCCAAGTTTCGCTCGAGTGTTTATAAACTGGGCCTTGCTCCCTTATGAAAGCTTGTTACCGCTAGCCGAGGTTTAGATGAAGAGAGTGGGGGAGAGCAAAGCGGTGTGTAAAACCTATAAGAGCCTCGAGCTGCACGGCGGATAGAGTGACACTATGTTAGCTCGCACAAGATTGAATTCTCGGATCGTGTAGCTAAGTGGTATGAACGGCGTTAATTCAGAATTATCAGGGCCTTCGTCCTTCCGTTACTGCTTGCATGGATACAACCTCATTTTCGATAGCCCTAATTCACGCTTCAGACAAAGTTATGGATAGTTAGACTCCTGGTCCGGCCGTCCAGATTCTGTTCCTGGTTTCGGTTTTCCATTATTTTCTGAAATCATTACAGGCGAATGTTGAGATGTTTCCTTAATACAAGCCCTTTAATGTCTAGTTTTCCCCTACAAAGAACTAGTTACTGTTTGGGGAAAACCTAATAAGAAATAAACTTTAGGATTATGCCAATTATAAAGGATGTGTGATGATCCTTTTCCTCCATAATGTTACGCCTAGGCCGTCGCATCGGACACTGTTATGCGCGACCAATATATTTTTGGGAAGGTATGGGTGGGGGGGGGAGATGTCCACCACAACCTGCCCCTCTCAGGCCATCGCTACATTGTCTGGAGGATGGGGGATGATTGGCGGTTGACTTGACTCGCATACCTATTCCTTTCCGTAGGGTTCGGCGGCTACGAGATAGTGTACGAACTTTCTGGCCATCTCCTCCCGCGGCGTAATTGACTGTGGAGAAGTTTCTGTGTGTCAAGGTGCACCGACACTGTATACATCGCTGCGGTCATTGTGGAGGGGGGAGGGTGTTTATGATGGCCATCTGGCGAAGAGCTGCGAGTGGTGAGTGCCATCGAAGAGAGGACAAGCGCCAGACAAATGTGTCAGAAACTGCGGCGGACGAGCGTGTGTTCTGCGGAGGGTGAGGTATCCAGTGAGTATAGTGCGCCTGTGTGTGTGAAGCTCTAGAATTTTCCAGACATGAAATGCTGCTGATATCTGGATTATAACAAGGTGCGACTGAATGGTTGATTGNGAAGCTCTAGAATTTTCCAGACATGAAATGCTGCTGATATCTGGATTATAACAAGGTGCGACTGAATGGTTGATTGATACATACTTTATTGTAAATGCTTGAAATATAAGGTAGTAAAAAAACTATTTTTAAAACTAAATTATTAGGTATTAAAAAACTGTATATAGAGACCGGTTTTAAGTAACTGATTGTGTTAGTTTCCGATTACGTAAATACAACCTGTTAATAGCAAGCGATAGTCACTATTGACAAGATGTAAAGATTGGATTGGGTACAAATAAATAAGGAAATTATTGCTAGCTCTGTTACTGAAGACGTCTATACCTTAAAANGTAAAGATTGGATTGGGTACAAATAAATAAGGAAATTATTGCTAGCTCTGTTACTGAAGACGTCTATACCTTAAAGAACCAGGCTATGCTGAGCGACTTTCAAAAATTTAAATATTATCATCCGAAACCATGAACTGCGCTACATAATGTCTTAAATACAAATTTATAAAATGATAAGTAAGTACGTACCTGCGAAAAAATTCACATTTTAGACCAGATTGGAAAACGACATATCTCCATATTAGAAACATAATTGGGGATACATTCTCGACAACGGCATTATGGGAATGCTACATATTAAGATATACCACGTGAATGTCTACAAAACTACCACAGGAAACTTTCCTCAACTTAGTTTTCCCACAGGAATTTGCAGCACGTTTATGCGAGTCCACGCCAGTCCAGTGTTTTGTGGGTAAAGACGATATGGCACTTGATATGCTTGCCATTTTCACCTCTGTGTTTCCCTTGCTCTTGGATTTCACACGCGGAAAAAATGTTATATTAGGCGGGCCCCTTAAATAGGTTATTGTCTGTGTGAGCGTGCTCCCTGAATATAAATACGTACTTAGGTTATAAAATGGTTACAGAAGATTTTTTTATTTTCTCAGTAAATACTCAGAATTTAAAGAAGCGTTGCNTAATTGGGGATACATTCTCGACAACGGCATTATGGGAATGCTACATATTAAGATATACCACGTGAATGTCTACAAAACTACCACAGGAAACTTTCCTCAACTTAGTTTTCCCACAGGAATTTGCAGCACGTTTATGCGAGTCCACGCCAGTCCAGTGTTTTGTGGGTAAAGACGATATGGCACTTGATAAGCTTGCCATTTTCACCTCTGTGTTTCCCTTGCTCTTGGATTTCACACGCGGAAAAAATGTTCTGTTAGGCTGGCCCCTTAAATAGGTTATTGTCTGTGTGAGCGTGCTCCCTGAATATAAATACGTTCTTAGGTTATAAAATGGTTACAGAAGATTTTTTTATTTTCTCAGTAAATACTCAGAATTTAAAGAAACGTTGCTTTTCTTCTAGGAAAGTGTGATTCCAGGTTAACTGGATAAACTGTCTTCATTGCTATTAACGCTAACTCTGATTATGCTGTTTTATTAACAGTTTCACACAAATCTCCAACGAACAGTTTACTTTAATTAATTTAAGGGGGAACTTTTTCAAACGGCAATATACTTTATACGTAAACAAGCAGTAAGATATTTTTTAAAATTCTTATTGATTTAATTTTGTAAGGGAATAAACTTCATTGAACAGCACTCAAACAGTATTCAACGTAAAATATGGGAAAATAAAATTCAACCCATATTCAAATAAACGTAAGGAGGCTCTAAACAGTGTTCAAACAGAAATGACATGTCACTCCCTCGCCGGGTGTCACATTGACATCCAAGACATTTTGCCAGTAAGCCGGTCGAGGCTTGATTCCTTATTACACAGTGTGAGTATAAAAGAACACCCCACATTTGAAGGTATATATTATCAAAACCAAACAACTTACAACCGTGATTGACCCATCAAATGAACCGTGGAACCATGAAGTCTGTTTACCTTACATTCATAAAAGTTCATTGTGACCATGAGTGACCCGAACGACATCTACGCGATAATCAAACTCTTGTCCGATGTTACGGTTTGGATGGCGTTCGTAACTCTCGGTTAGAGGTGGTAAGAGGAANAGTGACCCGAACGACATCTACGCGATAATCAAACTCTTGTCCGATGTTACGGTTTGGATGGCGTTCGTAACTCTCGATTAGAGGTGGTAAGAGGGANACGCGATAATCAAACTCTTGTCCGATGTTACGGTTTGGATGGCGTTCGTAACTCTCGGTTAGAGGTGGTAAGAGGAAAGCGAGCTCGCATTCGACACGTCAATGTAATGGGGATGGTCTGATGTTTCCTGTATTGGCCAAGAGATGACACTGGGAGCGTCTGTCGTTTGACTATGAGCGTGTGTTGTGTGTTAGTCCGCATCACGATGGCAACGGAACAACAGAAGGCGTTCCGTGTTATTCAGTTTGCTAAATGTGAATCGGTTAAGACTGTTCAGCGTGAATTCCGTCACAAATACGGACGTCGTCCTCCCGATAGGTGGAGTATCGTACATTGTTTCCGTCAGTTCCATGACACAGGGTGCCTTTTCAAAGGCAAAAGTTCCGGGTGGCCGCGTGTGTCCGAAGATAATTTTCAACGGATTCAACAAGCGTTCGTTCGCTGTCCGAGAAAATCCACTCGACAAGCTAGTCGGGAAATGCAAATCCCTCAATAAACAGTATGGACAGTGTTGCGAAAACGATTGCTGTACAAACCATACAGGTTACAGCTTGTACAGGTTCTTGCCGAAAGGGATAAAGAACTTAGATGTGATTTCTGCACGTTCTTTCTTGCCAAGAACAAGGTAGACGATGCCTTCATGTCTAAGCCAGTTTTAAGCGATGAAGCGACGTTCAATACAAATGGTAAGGTGAACGGGCACAACGTGAGGATATGGGGTCAGGTGCCTCCACATGAAACCACCGAACACGAGTGCACTTTCCCCAAAGTGAACGTGTTTAGCGCTGTATCCAAATACACTGTTTTCGGCCCTTTTTTTATTCACAAGTCCACTGTTACTGGAATTCCCTATTTAGACATGCTTACAGAGTGGTTTTTTCCTAAGTTTTGATGAAGCGGTGGGGGACTTCATTTCCAACAGGATGGTACGCCACCCCATTGGCACCTAGCTTTTCGCGGATACCTGAACGAGACGTTGACGCAATGCTGGATTGGTCGAGGAGCAGCTGGTGACCAGCCTCTTCATCACTGGCCCCCCAAGAAGCCCGGATCTAACCCCGTGCGATTTTTTCTGTGAGGGTACATAAAGGATCAAGTGTTTCGTCCACCATTCCCGGCTAANCCGGATCTAACCCCGTGCGATTTTTTCTGTGAGGGTACATAAAGGATCAAGTGTTTCGTCCACCATTCCCGGCTAACATTGACGACCTCAAAACGATAATTACGGACGCCATCCAAACATTAACATCGGACATGCTGACAAGAGTGTGGAACGATTTTGATCATCACGTAGATGTCGTTCGGGCCGCTCGTGGTGGTCACATTAAACATTTATGAAGATATGGCAAACAAACTTCACAGTTCCACGGTTCATTTGATTGATCATCCAAGGTTGTAGGTTGGTTGGTGTAGATATTATATACCTTCAGAGNTCATTGACGACCTCAAAACGATAATTACGGACGCCATCCAAACATTAACATCGGACATGCTGATAAGAGTGTGGAACGATTTTGATCATCACGTAGATGTCTTTCGGGCCGCTCGTGGTGGTCACATTTATGAAGATATGGCAAACAAACTTCACAGTTCCACGGTTCATTTGATTGATCATCCAAGGTTGTAGGTTGGTTGGTGTAGATATTATATACCTTCAGAGTTGGGGTATTATTTCGTACTGATGCTGTATTGTAAGCAACAGTGCACATAATGCTGACTTCTTGCGAAGTTGCTCTAGCATTCCGCTCAACGTGATTTTCCATCGCTGTATAACCACTTGCAGTGATTCTAACATTTTGTTTATTGCTGATTACTGATTAACTAATATCATTGTGCAAAAATTTATGATATTACTTCTGTATGGTAAAATACTGTAATATTATTAATTGCATCGCAAATGTCATTAGCCTCGTGTGAAAAAAAATGTGCTCAGATATGTGAAGAATCCAAATTCACTGCCACCAAGACTAGAGTTGTCATGAAAATAACGTAAATGTAATATTAGGTTTAAGTGATAAAATTATTCTAGGAATGAAATAAAAAACAATCATCATTTTGATATAAACTTCCTACGTATTATTTTTTTAAAAGTCGCGAATTGAAATAAATTTTAATCGAGTTCCTAAATGTCATATAATTAATTAGATTGCGCGTGAATCCACGTGTTTCCTCGCTACTATGTTCTAGTCGCCACTTACTCTTATCGCATTCACATGTTGACTGCAGTTGCTCTCCATCTCGTAGACTGTGTTGGCTTAGAATATGAGTGCTGTAAAGTCGATATTACTTAAGTTTTCAGCATGTAAAAACCTTGACCTTTTCGGCGTTGTAGGTTGACGTCACTCTGCCCTACTTGTTCGGAAAAGGAAAACGTGAATTTTTTTAACGTTATTGCTCAGTAACTGAAATATTTGAAAGAGGTTGACGTGAATATGACACACATTTGCAACGATTTAAATGAAAAGTTTCTTCAAAGTTTAAAGATGAATGTGGACAGAAAAATGAAATCCATTCAAATACGTTCTCAGATAAGGAGCTTGCATAGACGAGCACTCATATCGTGGAAACTTAAGCAGCGTAAAAAATTCGTTCAATTTCTACAAAATATTTTCACACGACTAACCGAAGTACATAGGATATACTGTATGAGTTATGGTTACTGTATACAACCTCTTTGGGCTAACCAGGTTCAGTTACCCGCGGGGTGTTCCCTAATTGTTGTGTGGGAAACATGTCGTATACGCTGCCATTGGCTGGTGGCTTTCCTCAGGACACTCTCCTCCCCTCCTTCCCCAATAACACACTTGTGTCCTGTCACTGTTACACCTCCAGTTAACCTCGCATTCATCCGAGCACAGAGGGTTTGTTTGCAACATCCGCCTGGGGCGAACTATTCAATACATTTTTATGAAAGGTACTTTTTTTTATATTGATTAGGTCAACCAGAATTTACAAAATCGAGTATTAATTCGGTTTGTTGCTTTCCAAGGCATGGGAAATCAATGTTATTTTCACCACGTGCGTGAGTAACAATGCTAAACACTATTCAAAATTGAATTAAAATTTATTCATTGATGAATTGAATTAGTTCATTGCTCAACTGGTGATAAATAAAATGAAGTTACGTAGTTATTTATGGAGACTGTTCGATTATATTATTAATACATTTCTATGCCACCATTGCAATTCAAATGAGAAAAAGTGAATGTCGCTGACTCAGCTAAGCCCGTAACTAAAACAGAAATATTTAAGCCCATGCCAGTAAGGATAGTGCAGAATTGTGGTTTCATCTTCCATACCAATTTGAACTGTTATTCTGGATATTTTCAGAAGCAATAAAAAATAAAATATTTATTTTCGATTCAGCTACTGTGCATATTATTTATATGCTGCGAACAAAATGGACGTCACCTTTACCGAGAATTTTTACTAGATAATGGAATTTTACCACTCGTANCGGTTAGTCCCACCATGCTGCGAAGAAAATGGACGTCACCTTTACCGAGAATTTTTACTAGATAATGGAATTTTACCACTCGTAAGTTAATTCTTGTTTGGANGCTGCGAACAAAATGGACGTCACCTTTACCGAGAATTTTTACTAGATAATGGAATTTTACCACTCGTAAGTTAATTCTTGTTTGGAAATATCTTTCCTTTACGCAGTCGAGTATATCATATTTTTTATGGTCAATATAATTGTAACATGTANGAAATATCTTTCCTTTACGCAGTCGAGTATATCATATTTTTTATGGTCAATATAATTGTAACATGTATACTGAATATGTTCCAGTTACGTTAACATCATCAATTATTGGTCACTTTTGTTCGACTCGTTAAAATAAGTATGGTTTTTGGTGGTACGTAAATAAGTAATATATTGTTACGTTGCATTTCGCACGAGAACTTGAGCTACCATAAAGGTACATGTCTGCCAGCATTCTAAAGGTCGTGAGTTTGATCCTGTCTAGCTATACTATGCATGGTTTTCCAAATGAATGGCATTACAGTTTCTTGTTATAAACTTTCCATTACACTCGTTCTCCAGATAGGATTCCGGGTTAGCTTAATATATTTTTACAACTTTTCTTACTCTTCTGGGCAAGTTAGGTTTGGCCACGTACTCTAGTATTAGACAGCTTATGTAGCAGATTGAACGATTCCGCTCAGAAATAAAACGAATTATAATTTTCCTTCGTGGGCGAAGGAATTGATATCTCTCCACTCATCGAACCACATAGTCGATGTAGTCTAAGCTATACGTAAACAATCGTTCCCTTAGATTCAAAAACAATATATAGTTTGTCTCATTTAAGTTGGCGAGATTCTGACTGTTCGACGAAAGTAGCGCCAATGTTTACTTTTCGTTTATGTATCCTTTCGCCATCATCTGGTGCGTCAAGTGGAGGCTGTATTTTTTATCAACACACTGTCACCTAATCCACTTGCCATTGTACTGTAATGCTAAATACATTTCGAGATATTTAAGACTGACATCGGNCCTAATCCACTTGCCATTGTACTGTAATGCTAAATACATTTCGAGATATTTAAGACTGACATCGGTCAAAGAAAATTAGTAGGTTATAAAAGTAAAAATATAAAACGTTGCAAAAAATTAAATATTTTTGGCTATTTTTTTATTTGTCCGAGACAGTGAATTTGGCACCTAGCTTTTCGCGATAATAGCTACAACTGCCGTCTCAGCAGTTGTAGCTATTATCACACTTTGGACGTTATAGCTAATATATTCGTGTTGGAAATATGTGACGTGGAATAACGTTTGAATTGCTTAAAAACTATTCACGGGTGTCCCACTTTCTTCTTTGACACAGAAACAAGGAAGTGGGTTTTCGGGAGAACAATATGGCGTATAATTTACGTAGACGAACGATTACCAGCCGAATAGAAATTACTAGTACTCAGAATTGCTGTACGTTTAATATATGTTACTTTAAAAATTATGCAGAGCTTCGGAAAAATAAAACTATTAGTATCTGTACGTAAATCTGTTAGCATAGAAGCTTTCTTCTCTGGCTGGTTATGGTTCGGGAAATAGAGACTAGATGGCACGCACGCCATGACAGAGCGAGGTGAGAGCCGTTCCCATTGCTCAATAGATAGTGTCTTTATAAAAGTTGACTGTTCTTCTATTACTGGCTCGGAACTTTACGAATTTGAAATATATTTCCTCAAATTATTAGAAAAAATAATTCAACATTATTATGCAATATATCTGTATAAATTTGGAATTAATATCAAGCACGCCTGGGAAGCATGGTCGGAGAGTGGTGATACGACCTGAAAAAGGTTTTCGAAGTTGCGTTTAATTTGGATACGGTTCGTTTTATTGTGAATTTCATTTTGAACACCTATACATTACTACATTATCACGGAGTTAAGTTTTTAACACTAACAACCATTGTTTTCTGACCTCATAAAATAAAATGTATTAATTAATCTAGGAACTCTTTGTTATCACGTATTTTCTGCTTATCTAATGTGCGTCGGCAGTGCATTCAGAATAGCCAACGTGATTTTAACTTTTGTATGTTCGTACATCAGTTGGTACAGGATTTTGTAAATGGCCCTTTGTTTGTTTCGTATACGTCAATTTGACACTCACTAACTGTCAAAATCTTGCCAACTTATATGAGACAGACAATAAATGCTAACAGTACTGCTCTCGCGTAGTAACCAGTATTGAGTAACCGAGGCTGAAATGAAGCGATAGCCAGTGAGTTGTGCAGCGTGCGATGCCGGAGGATGCCGAGCCGTAGTAACGGCAGTGCTGATTGGTGCCGGCCACACACGCCATCCGTCCATTACACCAATTACTTGCCACAAGTTCGGGGCCACGGGTCAATCACTGCTAAATCTGGAGGAATGGAGCTCGGCAATGCTTGTACACTGGTCCAAATTCGTTTCAAACTGCAAAACGATGTGCATCGGCTTATAGTTTTACCTGAATAATGCTATGCGGCCGCCAAATCGATAAGAACTACTTTTATCCTCATAAATTATGAAGCAGGTAAAATTTTTCTAAGCAGTTTAGGCGAAACACCATTTTCATTCCAAAAAATGTATTCCTTTAATTTTCCGTAATGTTGGCTTTTAAATGCTCTAATAGCTGCATGAATGTATGCTATGAAACAAAAAAAATACAAATAATTTCAAATTAAATTATATTATTTTTAAACGAATGGCGTACGTTGGTAAGAATTGATAAAAAAAAAAAAAAATCANATGCGGCCGCCAAATCGATAAGAACTACTTTTATCCTCATAAATTATGAAGCAGGTAAAATTTTTCTAAGCAGTTAAGCGAAACACCATTTTCATTCCAAAAAATGTATTCCTTTAATTTTCCGTAATGTTGGCTTTTAAATGCTTTAATAGCTGCATGAATGTATGCTATGAAACAAAAAAAATACAAATAATTTCAAATTCAATTATATTATTTTTAAACGAATGGCGTACGTTGGTAAGAATTGATAAAAAAAAAAATCTCAAAACGGTTCCGTTTTCCTCAATTAAATTTTTTATTATTGAAACGATACGAAATTCGAAACAAAAGCCAGTTAAAATGTGTAAAGTATTTATTGGTAACATTTCGCTTGATTATAATCATAAGCGTACTTTAAATGGATTTGCATTCTGTGTTGTATTTAAGCGCACTTCCAACGTGACATGTAACACCAGTGGTGTTATCTTTTACCGTCTTTGGCTCTTGCTAAATCGTGCCAGCGCCCAGAAAGAAGAAGACAGGTAACCTGCAAACGGTACTGTGCCAGAGCTGCTTTAGCACAGTAGTTCACTTAGTGGCGGGCAACGAGCAAATCTCATTCACTGATTGTTATACGTACCTCCGTGCCACAGTTATGTATAAAACCAGAATTTGTCGCAAGGGGTTTGGGATTCGAATACTGAATCATAATTCGAATAATATGCGAATGTTCTCATTTCTAAGATTAAAGGTAACTCAAGATTGTAATACATCGCTACCCAACTCAGATTAAATTATAGCGTAAAATGGGTAAGTAAAGAACAAAAATTTTTTTTTACAATAATTTAAAGAATAGCTGTTTCTTTCAGTCACTGTAATTTAGGAATGGTTCGTGATATCCTTGTTAAATGTGCCGGACGGCTAAACGTGGTTTGCATCTTATAAACTTTTGAACAATGATCCCTTTCCATGACTGTTTATTGTATAACGTAAACAATAACTGGTTTTGCCTACCGCAATATTGACAGCTTATTATAAACTGTAATTCTGTGTTCTAACATCTGATTGGAGCCCGGCTTCTATTGTGACTAGACCACTCACAGCCCACTTCGTCGAACCGGGTGCGAATAATGTAAAGGCCAAACTGGGACTTTCTCATTGGGAAACGTGGCGGACGTTTCCATCCGCTGATTGGTTTACACGCAATACTCCCGTTTCCGCCGACGTGAATTTCCGTCGCTGCCGCAGCTGGGGCATCCACTTCGGCGCAGAAGACCTCAAATGCTAGCAGCTTCCCCCCCACCCCAAGTCAACCATGGCTTGTGACCTAATAAACTGCTCTTTCGTACACACGCCATCGCAGATGTAGTACCGGAATAAATATTAATTTTTTGAAGATAAGGCAAGTAACTGGCGTAGTGTACACAAACTAATACTAGTGACAATAACACAGTGTGTAATTGTCACTAAACCCGAGTATAACGAACTCATGCGGTACATGTCACTGCACCCATAAAAGGAGATTTCGCAGTAGCAGAGAGAAGGAACTGACCTGGGCATTCACAAGTGTTCAATTAACCGTGGACTGGTTAAGGCGTGTTCAAAATTGTGCCACCCCAGCCTGTGTCTTAAGACAAGGACACTCTAATTGGTACACATGATCTTCTGACGTCTTGTCTCTACCCCAACCTCCCGTGCGATAAGGCAACCTGGGACTTGGGAAAGTCGAAGCTTTCAGGTAATTTAAATTTTATCTCAAGTTGTGTCCATAGATGATATATAAAGAAGTCATCAGATCATTTCACGCGCATTCGTGGAATGTTTACGTTTTAAATGTAAACTATGAACGAACAAGGTGGGCCTACTCAAGACAAACGTGGCGAAATGCTAATAACGGCTGTCCCCATGGACGTCAAGTTAAAATAAAATACCAGGATGTCAGTTCACGAAGTTATTTTTAATCAAACAGCTCTTATATCAAAATTCAAACAACCTGTTTCGCAAACCTTAAATTATTAGGACTTCAACAACATCAAAATCACCACTACAGAAGGGAAATAAACGCTTTTATATGGCGTATTGAATCAACTACGTCCTGGCGTCAACTTTTGAAAGCTCGCTTTCGGACAACACAATCGTTGACAATATTCGAACTGCAACAATGTGACGTCACTTGACGTTGGGTTAGAAACACGTATAAGNCTGGGGCATCCACTTCGGCGCAGAAGACCTCAAATGCTAGCAGCTTCCCCCCCACCCCAAGTCAACCATGGCTTGCGACCTAATAAACTGCTCTTTCGTACACACGCCATCGCAGATGTAGTACCGGAATAAATATTAATTTTTTGAAGATATGGCAAGTAACTGGCGTAGTGTACACAAACTAATACTAGTGACAATAACACAGTGTGTAATTGTCACTAAACCCGAGTATAACGAACTCATGCGGTACATGTCACTGCACCCATAAAAGGAGATTTCGCAGTAGCAGAGAGAAGGAACTGACCAGGGCATTCACAAGTGTTCAATTAACCGTGGACTGGTTAAGGCGTGTTCAAAATTGTGCCACCCCAGCCTGTGTCTTAAGACAAGGACACTCTAATTGGTACACATGATCTTCTGACGTCTTGTCTCTACCCCAACCTCCCGTGCGATAAGGCAACCTGGGACTTGGGAAAGTCGAAGCTTTCGGGTAATTTAAATTTTATCTCAAGTTGTGTCCATAGATGATATATAAAGAAGACATCAGATCATTTCACGCGCATTCGTGGAATGTTTACGTTTTAAATGTAAACTATGAACGAACAAGGTGGGCCTACTCAAGACAAACGTGGCGAAATGCTAATAACGGCTGTCCCCATGGGCGTCAAGTTAAAATAAAATACCAGGATGTCAGTTCACGAAGTTATTTTTAATCAAACAGCTCTTATATCAAAATTCAAACAACCTGTTTCGCAAACCTTAAATTATTAGGACTTCAACAACATCAAAATCACCACTACAGAAGGGAAATAAACGCTTTTATATGGCGTATTGAATCTACTGCGTCCTGGCGTCAACTTTTGAAAGCTCGCTTTCAGACAACACAATCGTTGACAATATTCGAACTGCAACAATGTGACGTCACTTGACGTTGGGTTAGAAACACGTATAAGTCCCCATGTACGGACGATTGTAGACTTGCCTTTATAGTTGTCAAGACAACAGAACTGGAAGTGCCCGTTCAACATATAGAGTGTCTAACAATCACTGATGTACAGCTGATCGTCTGTACGTTGAATGAATTATTTTGTTTTATACCTTTACCTAATATTTAGAAGGCTGAAATGCGCAGATCCCGCTTGAACATATAATTAGAGCTGCCGGTTTTTCGCGGAAAGATTTACGCGCATGATATGCTTCAGTATTCAACGTTCACATTTGCAACTTCCCTTACTAAGAAGACATTTCCTTACCTGACTGGCCAATCAGAGCTAAGTTACTCTCGACACTCACTGGACGCCAGAATCCGCAGGCAGACACCAAAGACGTGTGATAAAGTCAAGCCAGTACGACAGTGGAGGATCTCGACTTACATGTTTTGGATACAACTGTNGCCAGAATACGCAGGCAGACACCAAAGACGTGTGATAAAGTCAAGCCAGTACGACAGTGGAGGATCTCGACTTACATGTTTTGGATACAACTGTAGATAAATATTTTGGCGAATAACAAGGTGCCCCTAATAACGTACAATTTGCCTCATAACGTACAGTACGGCTACAAGTGGGTCCTTAACGACACTTCGGCACTGTGAGGTAAACTGCCGGTATTGCAAGCTGTCTTTCTGGCAAGACACGGCATGCACCAATTCTTGTCCTATAAGTTATTATATTTTAATGCCCTCTTCCACGCGTGTATATATATATATATATATATATATATATATATAAAATTCTAACCTGTGAGGTGCAAAAATAAGTTGTATTTATTGCGCTAATAAATTAACAACTGTTCTAGTTGTAACTTTTGTTAATCGATAAATATGATGGCCATAAAAAAAACTCATTTAGCATTTCATTCTCTAGTTTATAACGCAATTCAAACGTCTAAATACAGATACAAAATACGTTGATCTTGCGGCCGTTTACAAATACAAATAAAATGTTACCACCTCAATTTTACAAAATGAATTGTATCAATACAAGAACTGTAGTTTTCGAAACAACTTTGAGAAGATGTTTTTATGGATATAGCATCGTTGAAAAACTGCAATTAAGAGCTATTGCAATTCTTTTTGGGACTAAACAAACATTTATGCGCGGTTTTTCCACAAATTTTCGAATGTTACCAGTAATTAGAAAAATACTGTATGGAACATCGTCGTATAGCGTGACTTCCAAATGAGATGCTGCTTTCTACACCAATACTGTAACAAAAGCAAAGTAATGTGCATGTGTTAAATGTGTCTTTATCGGACACCTGGTAAAGAGAAATTACTTAATCAACTGCAGTTCTGTATATTGTATACAATCTACCTTCGGTGCAAACCGTTATAAGAAATTAGCTGAGTTTCAAGCATAAATAATACACTTGTGAATGAAAACAGCTCTGTACCGTCTTAAGATATTTTTCGGTTACGATTTCCTTTGACACAAGGGATGTTAGGATATACTGTATCTTGAAGTTATTCGATACATTGCTCGTTCAAAATGAAAAATGATTCTTTTACTGTTACTTATTGTTAAATGACACAAAGGCTCTAGTATAAACATGAGTCGTTATTGGTTAAATCGTCTGACAGATAATTGCACTCTTCAGCCATTTTTTGCCTTCCTCTCTTCTCAGCCGTGCCCTCTGCGCTATAGCTGACGAATAAACAAGGTTCAGGGGTTTAGTTTAGAAAGAAACCTTGTTAAAAACTTTGCGATATTTGATACTTTTTCTCCCTGTTCGTCTTATCGTGTGCGTGCTCGACAAAAAATGGGTTTCGCGAAGTCTTGGAAGGGAGAGGTGGAGGAAGTGGTACCCCTGCGAGGAGGCAGTAGACTGGCAATGAAAGGGACGAGCGCCTCAATGTCCATCGGGACGAGTTACTCAATCCGTGCGTGCGGCAACATGTTACTTCTTTTCACGAGCCGCGCTGGGCTGCCGACCCTGCCGCTCTGATCGGCCTGNAGACCTTACTCCACGGCCTCTCTTGTAACCAGCCTGCTCCCTTGTGCCGCCTAACGAAACTCGATCGAGCTTATACTTCCGCCCCTGCTGCGAGAACAGCCTATCTCCGAGCTCGCGTGAGAGTGCACTGAAGACGTGCGACTGCTCCAGTCTGCGGTGCGGCCACATCTATAGTCCATTCTCGGCTACTCTAGGCATTTGTGAAGTCCTGCTAAAGTTATACTTCTGTGATATTCCTCCGTCTCATGCAAACTAAGCTTAACTCAGGCTAGAAAATTACACTAAGGGACAACGCACCGAATTCGTGTNATTCCTCCGTCTCATGCAAACTAAGCTTAACTCAGGCTAGAAAATTACACTAAGGGACAACGCACCGAATTCGTGTGCAATCACTTTAATACTATTTTGCATAAGAGTTATTTCTTACTAGGCATTGCCAACACACCCATTTTATAACTGTANGCAATCACTTTAATACTATTTTGCATAAGAGTTATTTCTTACTAGGCATTGCCAACACACCCATTTTATAACTGTAATATATTCATATTAAGTATTAATGAAATATTATAATATATGAATGGGATATTAGTAAAAGTTCAATTTAACCAAAAATATGGTACTTTTATTTTAACAGAATTTTAAAACGCTTGTGACACATTACATAGTTAGGAAATAACCAAACACTTAATACTTGGCGTGATTTTTCAAAAGTTTGATTTAAAAAGTGTGAGTAAACACNTAGTTAGGAAATAACCAAACACTTAATACTTGGCGTGATTTTTCAAAAGTTTGATTTAAAAAGTGTGAGTAAACAGCGAACATATTTATAGGATTTATGTATTTTCCTTCATAACTTAGTTAATCGACTGAATATTCAAAAAAACAACTTTTCAAGGCACAGGAAACATTTTAAAAGTTATTTCGAAATAAAACTTATTGTAACCATGCGATGAATTTCACATATGTAACTGTAATCAAAGGCTCTCTCATTATTTAACGATTTGAGTCCAAAATGAGGAAACTATGGATATAACTGAAACTGTAGAAACTTAAAATTATATTAAGCATCACAATGAGACTTATAGTATAAGTAAGCATTTACAAATCACATATCACAAGTAACAAGTACATACTAGTATATTGCCTTGAACTATGTTCAAAAAGATACAAGTAAAATTTCATCCTAAAACCCAATATTATTAGTAAAGAAGTAAAATTTACAAGTATCAAATTACAAGATACAGGTACTAATTAATTATCTTGCACATCGTAGCAGGACTGGCTAATAATATAAGTGTAAACANCAAATTACAAGATACAGGTACTAATTAATTATCTTGCACATCGTAGCAGGACTGGCTAATAATATAAGTGTAAACATACGAGTTAATTGGTACAGGTTATGTTACACAATTCAACTTAAAGTTGAATGCATTGTTATTAAGTTTATAGATGTAATTATATATTAGTCGTAATTAAAATATGCTCCTTTCAGTGCTGTAGCGTTTTATAAGCACATCCAGTGTTCATTACTATATTGGTATATTTTCAGAAAATTGTACTTAAACAGTTTCAATACATTCAACATTTTGTATGTTAAATATGCTTATGATGGTAAATGTTGCACCACACTAGCACAACCACATCCTAGTAAAAAGATTTCATAAGCTGAAGAGCTTAAAACATTTTTTTAATGCCTTGTGGATACATTTTTATGGATCACACTCATTAATCAAGAACGGAAGTTTGAAGGGTGACTTAAGGGGGTGCGCAGACCCCCCCCCC
>NQII01007515.1:71657-91883 GCA_002778355.1 Clitarchus hookeri
AGGGAGAAGATACGGTGACCGGAGGGGTCTGTTTTCAGTAATTTTCGCCTCTGGAAGCCGCCGTTTTCGGTGGATTTCGGCAGATTTGAGGGAGGGCTGTCTCTTTGGACACTCCCTCGGTTTACAGTTAGTTAGGCCCTTTTGAATAAATGTCAGTAACATAATGGTGTACCATAATATGATACAAACTAACCTGGTTCATATATTGCGTACCATAATTATAATACAGTATACCATAACTTTGGTATTTTGTACAATAATTTCGAAATTCGTACCATAATGGACTCTGCGCCGCCCAACTTTACCTTTAGGCCTGAAATGCTTAGGCAGTACAAGTATTAGATCTGCACCACACATATCGGTATTTCATTCATTCCGCAAGCTTATCGCAGGCCGTATTTATGACCTGGGTTTCAGATTGCACGCATGTACATGCTTCACTGTTCTTGAGTATGACGCTATTCCCCACCTGTGGGTCCTAGGGTCCCCAGCTAATATTAGATGGCACTTTAAGGTGCCTTGACGGTTGAGGGTATATCAATAAGGCATTCTTTCAGTGTTTGACTTTACTGGTTGGTTATATTGTCTCGAGTTTAAATATACAGAAAACATTCCGAGCTGTGGTACTCTATTTAACTAACTTGGATTAACCGTGGGGGAGGGGGGCGCTTCTTTGGGTGACGACTTGATACATAGCTCTGCTTGTAGTGCTTGGTATGTGTCGGCTGGATGAGGTCCGGCGATGTGGGCGGCCTTGGAAAGGCCCGCGNCTGCTTGTAGTGCTTGGTATGTGTCGGCTGGATGAGGTCCGGCGATGTGGGCGGCCTTGGAAAGGCCCGCGTTTGTTGCAGTCTCCCCTCGACTGCTGCTCTGGGTTCGCTCCTGGACGCTCTCCTCTCGTTCCGACGTCCTCTCGCGATTCCTGACGCAACTGACTCTCTCGGTGCGGTGATAAAAACTGAATCCCTCTTTTCTCGTAAATTTGCTTATATCCTCACTTGACTCCTCCCTAAGTTCCTACACATGTCTCCCTTGTTGGGGGAGGGTGGTGGGAGGAGGGCACAGTACATAGAACACTTCATACACGCGCAATGGTTGTTGTTGGTGGAAGGAGGGGATAATTGTGAGGGTCCTCNGCACAGTACATAGAACACTTCATACACGCGCAATGGTTGTTGTTGGTGGAAGGAGGGGATAATTGTGAGGGTCCTAATTCAGTGGCATCATTAGCAGGTTTTCAATGTAAATGTTGTGTTCCCTATAGAGCACGTTCCATTCTTCGATTGAGGCTGCTTATTCACAATGCTCGAGTGTCATTAATGCTTTCTGGACAATTTGCATTGACAAAATAAAAATTAAGAGACACTCCACAAACCATCATACCATTCAGAGCGTTTTCCTTTTAGGTCAAAATATGCATATTCGTTTCCTGAATATCCGTTAATGGATGTAAGAGATCCCTTGATAACTCCAATTATGTAAGGAAACTCAAGAATTCTATAAAACTGTTAACTTATTCAGTAAAATTTCCACAGAACACAACGTCCCGAAGAATATACACATTTACTAACATCACGACTCTCTTAACACTTCTGGGCGATGTAAATTTATGAATTCTATGAGCTTGAGCAATTACGTAGATTTGGCTTCCAGTTCCACGCCAGTGCAATGTCACCAACAATTGCTCCACTGGTGTTAATGCATCACTCTTAATCTTTGAGTGCAAAATTTCATTTCAAATTGTTTGCATAATGTATTGAGCATCAGCAGTTCACATTTTAAAACTACGATATAATCTGTTGTCATATTAAAACGCAAAGTGTATTCTCCTGCATTATCTATAACGTCACCTACCCACCAATTCTAGTTCATCGTCGCTGCTTCACAATAAACACAAGACATGACTAAACTTTTTTTAAAATTGCAATGCTAATTTTTGAATGTGAGAAGATATACTATCTAAACACATCAACAGAAACTTTAAATAACCTCATTTGTAATTATAACAATCATATAAGACTGNGATAACTCCAATTATGTAAGGAAACTCAAGAATTCTATAAAACTGTTAACTTATTCAGTAAAATTTCCACAGAACACAACGTCCCGAAGAATATACACATTTACTAACATCACGACTCTCTTAACACTTCTGGGCANGCACAGTACATAGAACACTTCATACACGCGCAATGGTTGTTGTTGGTGGAAGGAGGGGATAATTGTGAGGGTCCTCATTCAGTGGCATCATTAGCAGGTTTTCAATGTAAATGATGTGTTCCCTATAGAGCACGTTCCATTCTTCGATTGAGGCTGCTTATTCACAATGCTCGAGTGTCATTAATGCTTTCTGGACAATTTGCATTGACAAAATAAAAATTAAGAGACACTCCACAAACCATCATACCATTCAGAGCGTTTTCCTTTTAGGTCAAAATATGCAAATTCGTTTCCTGAATATCCGTTAATGGATGTAAGAGATCCCTCGATAACTCCAATTATGTAAGGAAACTCAAGAATTCTATAAAACTGTTAACTTATTCAGTAAAATTTCCACAGAACACAACGTCCCGAAGAATATACACATTTACTAACATCACGACTCTCTTAACACTTCTGGGCGATGTAAATTTATGAATTCTATGAGCTTGAGCAATTACGTAGATTTGGCTTCCAGTTCCACGCCAGTGCAATGTCGCCAACAATTGCTCCATTGGTGTTAATGCACCACTCTTACTCTTTGTGTGCAAAATTTCATTTCAAATTGTTTGCATAATGTATTGAGCATCAGCAGTTTACATTTTAAAACTACGATATAATCGGTTGTCATATTAAAACGCAAAGTGTATTCTCCTGCATTATCTATAACGTCACCTACCCACCAATTCTAGTTCATCGTCGCTGCTTCACAATAAACACAAGACATGACTTAACTTTTTTTTAAATTGCAATGCTAATTTTTGAATGTGTGAAGATATACTATCTAAACACATCAACAGAAACTTTAAATAACCTCATTTGTAATTATAACAATCATATAAGACTGNGAAGATATACTATCTAAACACATCAACAGAAACTTTAAATAACCTCATTTGTAATTATAACAATCATATAAGACTGGTAAATATTTTACAGGAAAATCTTTGTATCTTGCAAAACTACGTTTTAATGTACAATGCGATCCTGTTTGTTGTACTTATATTATTGACAATTTTAATAATAACTTGTAAAATTGCTAGTAATATTTGTGGAACAGACTTTACAAACTACAACTTGTAACTTGTTACTCTACTAATAATATTAATAAACTTGTTACTTGTAAAATTATTTCAAACTTTTATGCAGGAAAAGTCTACAAGATGCAACTTCATATTGTAGATTTGCAAATATGATTAGCTGGTATTTTATTGTGCAAAAGGACCCTGGTCATAAAGACTGATTACAAAATTTGTAAAAAAATCGAAAATTGAATGAGATAAAATGAAGCACATAAGCAGTATATTTATTCGATTTTCACGGTAAGTTGTTTTTCAGAGGATATATCGGAACTTTCGGTATGACAATACATAAATAATTAATTACTTTAGAACATTATTAGATACTCACTGCCTTTGCTATTCTGAAAGCAGTGATGGAAGATAGTAGATAAAGTTTTCCTGTGACAAAAATTATGTAAATGTAGAGTGTTCGTGCACCATTCCCGTAACTGGGTGTGTGAACTACACGAGCGAAACTTCACTGAGCGAGCGTGTCTTATAACTCTTACTCACGGGGTTTCACCTGGCCTATAAAACNACTACACGAGCGAAACTTCACTGAGCGAGCGTGTCTTATAACTCTTACTCACGGGGTTTCACCTGGCCTATAAAACTTTAATTAGGTAGAGCGGTCCCGGCCATTTGGTATTTGCTTGAGTTGATTTGTAACAATTGTTAGATTGAATATTAGAAATAAAATCTCGGCGTGAAATACACATCAGGTTACAGAATTCAAGTAACCAGAATGGACTGACTTTAGATATTATATTCTCGTGTGAGAATAAAAGTGGTGAAGTGGAGTGGATTGGGTAGATTTGGTCGGTTCCTAGAAGCGAAGTCTTGATAACCGATGAAAGTAAAACGAAGTGAGTATGGAGCAGCGCTGGAATGCAAGGGCAGGGCAAANAAGCGAAGTCTTGATAACCGATGAAAGTAAAACGAAGTGAGTATGGAGCAGCGCTGGAATGCAAGGGCAGGGCAAATGGGATATCCCTGAGAAAAACCATCGACCAGCGGGCATCGTCAGGCACGATTATCACATGCGAAAATCAGGAAGTGACCCCACCGGGAATCGAACCCGGTTCGCCAAGGATTAAAAATGGTAACTATTAAGTTGAACGTGAAAAACAACATGGGAAAAATGCTACGAATTTTAAAGTAAGTGATAAAATATTTATTACGCCCCGACGCTTCTCATTGCAAAATATTTCAAAATAATAAGTCATGGAAAATTACACATAAATCTAAGACAGCGGCCCACTTGGAGCTTGAATTGCAATGCAGTGGGTTTAATTATATATACACGTGGTTTTTTTACGGAACCAATAAACTTGGTCCCATAACACCAATGTACCAAAAGAAAACACACTCCAGACGAATAACGAATCATTCTCTCGGTACACCATGCACATTACAAATGCTATTTCCGACATCTCAAACAGAGCTATAATTTTAAGAGTGCTTGTGTCTATCGATTAATCGAATTCCTGTTGGATGATGTATTGTGTTCTTAAGGCTGGTGTGGCACATTTCGTATGCATACTATAGCCTCTATCGATATATATATGTGTGTGTGTGATTTAATAGAGTATAAAACGCGGTGGAGACGAGCTCCAAACTGCCAGACCTTGCGTCGTTATGCAGACACTTTAAACCGCTTGGCTACTGGCGCATGTAGGAAATAAAGGATTTAAATAATGTAGACTCATTGAAGCAACACAAACTACATCATCCGAAATAATTATATATTTAATTTAAGTCTTTAAATTTTAATGTATAATTTTACGATATCAGTAGTCATTACTCACAATCATTCTGTTGATGACATTTGATTTCATGTGCTGTAGGCAGAAGCCAAATTTGATTTCGTTTGTCATTTGTTTTTGACTACTGCAGGCCTCCATATATGTTGTTAAACTCCTTATTGGATTACATTTTGTTTTCAACTGTTGCAAGTCACTATATTGGGCATATATTGTCATTTGTTTTCGTTATTTTAGGACGCCATATTTGTTGGTCCTATTACGCGCTGTCCATCCACATCAACTGTGATGGTCGTCACACTGCTCTCCTGCTGTTTAAGAACGACACAAATATTTATGAGAAAAAAATNTCCACATCAACTGTGATGGTCGTCACACTGCTCTCCTGCTGTTTAAGAACGACACAAATATTTATGAGAAAAAAATCTATAAGCGAATGACATTACGGTCTCTCTTTCGTATTAAATAAATCCGTTATGGACAGTTGCAAAGTTAAACCACCAGTAATTACGCATTTCCTTGACAAAACTACACATGCATAAGCACACTCTCTCGTCTGATACAAGTTGTAAGTTTAAAAATCGCAGTCAGTACAAACCAGAATAGTTATTATCCTTGCTTCCTTGCATGTGATTGACTGAGTAGGGGAGACTGTGTACGGTTGTGCCAGGGTACGAAAGTGACAGTCGTAATATTAGCCAAAGTTACGGATTAGCGAGTTGTGGTAACGGCGAAGGGAGGGGCTTGCATGTCTGAACCCGTGTCACAGTATTGCATCAGCCGCTGCGCGCTGCGTACGCTAGGAGAGACCCGTATTTGTTTTGGACAGTCAAAAGTAAGTATTTTTGTTCGATTTCTTTTGATAATTATTGTTACATATATAGATATTGAGTATTAAGTGTTATTTATCTATATAACATATACATTAGTAAATAAAAAGCAGTGATTACTTTGTTCATAGATTATTTCATTTTGGAATGGTGTTTGTTTTTATGAAAAAGAGTGCGTTGGGTACGGTTGTGACATTTTTTGTGGGTACGGTTGTGACATAAATATAAGTTGTGTTTTATTGTTTTAGATGCCCAGACAACGCTCTCGGAAGACCGAAAAGGGGAGGCAAGACATTTCTTAATACGAAAATGCATATGTTGAAACAAAACGAGGTGTATCTCTGCGACAAGCAGCAGAAATGTTTCAAATAAATCTAATATCCTCGTTCAGGCGNTTGAAACAAAACGAGGTGTATCTCTGCGACAAGCAGCAGAAATGTTTCAAATAAATCTAATATCCTCGTTCAGGCGTTGATACAAAGATGTTAATTTTTTGTTGAAGAACACATTGTCGTGTTTTTATTTCAAAGATTTTGAGGTTACGTTTATTAATGTTTTATTTTTAATCTTAAAGAGTTCCTATAAAGCTAGTTTCTATCTAGAAATACAGGTTTATTGAATTTAGATAAATGAATACTGATTATAATAACTACAGATGCTAAAGTGTCTTATTAATTGTAAGTGATTAAAATGGGTATTTTATTTGTTTTGTTGCAAAGATAATTTTTATATTTATGATGTTAATTAACATTTCTTTTATATTTTGAGTATGCATAGTTATGCTAGTTTCTAGGTAAAACCAAAATTTTGAGACTCATTGTAATGTTAAGACTGGTTTTAATAATTACCTATTATGCATATAAATGCTATAGTGCCTTATTTCAAAGTATTATTAAACCTGTCACTTTTGACCCCAAGCACTGTCACAACGGCCCCTGGGGTGTGGTCGGTTGTGACATTTTCCCTTTTTTTTACTTGCTCCAGTGTGTCAACCATTATGTCAAGGGATAAAATTTTAATTAATTATATGTAGGGTTAAGTAGAAATTATACGAAAAATCACTTTTTGATTAGCTAACTGGTATAGGCCTACATACAAAACTATGGCCGATCAAATGCAAAATGGCAAAACCGTGCCCAGTCTCCCCTACCCCTCGTTATTTCTTTCTCCTCCAAACAGATTTCAGATTTTTGAATAATTTGCTTTCATTGTTGACGCTTAAGCTAGTATTAGCAAATAAAAGGTAAGTTACGTACAACTGCCTGCATTTTCAACCCTATAAATAAAAAAAATGCTATTTAAATTCGAGTCATTTGGAAGGAATATATTACAGCATTAGTTACTTAATGACAGTCTTGGACCCAGACTTAAAAAGAGTACCTCATCAGAAAACTATTTATTTTATTTACTGCATTGTTAATAGCGAATTTTTTATACAACCGTATCTTTCGAATTCACACTCATTCCTACCTGCTGCTGGCCAGTCTGTGCGTTTCCCCCACTTCCCTAACTCAGAAACGGGATTCGGTTGGGTGGTCCAGCCAATTTCCCACTATTACTTTTAGAAAGAAATTTATTCATCCACATATCTTCTTGCTGAGAAGGCAGGAGCTGATGGAAGAGGGCNCACTATTACTTTTAGAAAGAAATTTATTCATCCACATATCTTCTTGCTGAGAAGGCAGGAGCTGATGGAAGAGGGCGTTCTGACGACGGAGCAAGGGAGGGAGGAGTAGGGCGGGGCGAGGCTTGATTGGAGAGCGAGCAATGTTCGGCATTTAGAAAGGGGGGGAGGGCAAGAAATATATGCCACTGGAGAGAAACAATGAAGCTCGCATCTCACAAACCGTTCTCACCGCCCACTAGNACTATTACTTTTAGAAAGAAATTTATTCATCCACATATCTTCTTGCTGAGAAGGCAGGAGCTGATGGAAGAGGGCATCTGACGACGGAGAAAGGGAGGGAGGAGTAGGGCGGGGCGAGGCTTGATTGGAGAGCGAGCAATGTTCGGCATTTAGAAAGGGGAGGAGGGCAAGAAATATATGCCACTGGAGAGAAACAATGAAGCTCGCATCTCACAAACCGTTCTCACCGCCCACTAGACTTACAGGCCGCAGAGACCTGACGTGCGATTCTCATTCAAAATTGGACCGCGGTGGTGTAGCGGTCAGAATACCCGCATACCACCTAGTCAAACCGGGTTCGATTCCGGGCGGGTTCGCTCCCGGATTTTTGCACTTGGGAATCGTACCGGACGATGCCGCTGGTCGGTGGGTTTTCTCGAGGATCTCCCGTTTCCCCAGGCCTTGCATCCTGGCGCTGCTCCATGCTCACCTCGTTTCACACTCATCGGCTCTCAAGGCGGGGATGTTAAAAGCCGCCTTAATCTCTTTCTCTCCACTCCACTCATTCATCTTCTCTTATCAGGAGAGCGTGAGCATCGCTAGCAGGACGTAGATGAGTTGACGAGGATAGGCAGGCGACCGCTACATTCCGGCTGAGATTTAATTCACTGCAACACACTCTTGTACGCTTTTCCTTTATCCCTTCAGTACTCNGACCGCTACATTCCGGCTGAGATTTAATTCACTGCAACACACTCTTGTACGCTTTTCCTTTATCCCTTCAGTACTCATTCCTCCACATTTCCTCGATACCTTCATGGCGTAAAGGGTATAATTTCGGGCACTCGTTTTATTTCGCAATTTGCNATTCCTCCACATTTCCTCGATACCTTCATGGCGTAAAGGGTATAATTTCGGGCACTCGTTTTATTTCGCAATTTGCAATACATATTAAAAATATATATTTGAACGGTTTTTCTCATGATGCGTCCGTTTGTGTACGAACAGTGTCCAATGAAGGACAGGAAGAAGCTGCAAAGCTGTTAAGAACAATAAAAAACCCAAACTTATGTTGCTTGTGTCCTTAGATGAAAGCGACATTCAAGCGTGCATCTGTGCCCTTACCGCGAATTCAGACAGCGACTGCGTAACGTCAAAGCCCCCATGCACTTATCTTGGCAAGGTAAGGGCTCTTGACAGCCTTTGTGCTATGGTAGCTACCAACACGCTTATTGTTTCCATGACGTAAATCGACCCCAATAAGCGAGAAATATTTCTTATTCCAACAGTTTAAAATTAACTTACAAATCAGTTTAACATTCTTAACTTATAAAGCAGAGCTAGTCACAGTCGTATGACTCTGGTTTTAATCATAAGGAATGAGTAGAATACTTCCTTACATCGTCTTGCTCCGTTTTGTTGCCACTGTATGTAAGCTATTTGAGACGGTAACAAACAGCAAACACAATACACTGAACAAAATATGTGGCCAAATTAAAGAGAAACGTGTTTCGAGTAAAAAACGAAGTATTTAGCGNAACACAATACACTGAACAAAATATGTGGCCAAATTAAAGAGAAACGTGTTTCGAGTAAAAAACGAAGTATTTAGCGAAGGAAAAAGTTTCGTTTAAAACAAAAAAGAAGGGATGTGTATTTCTTAATGTTAAATTTTCTAAGCTCGCAAATTTACTTTTTTCTTCAAAAACCTTAGAAATATATAACGGCATATTTTATCCAGAATTAGAACCGGAGTACCTTTGTAACAAAAGCTGGCGTGTTTAAAAGCTACGCTATGTAAATCTGCAGAGACCATATCAGTGTTTACAGTCGTCTCTCAAATTATAAAACCAATTTCTTACATTAACTCTTTAAAGCAGTGATTCCCAAAGTTCTATGAACCGCGACCCATTAAAAACAATGCCAAAGTTCAGGACCCACTTTAATGCCTTATGCGAGAAACGTACCCTTTCGCTGTTCCATCATGTAAACATTGTATTTATTACGTAGCGTAAGAAAGTGAAGAGTAGTAGAATAAATAAAATTTTTAAAAAAGGTTTAAGTATCAAAAAACTAATTTAATGAAAAAGATACCTAATCAAATAGCATCACACAATGAGTTATATTACTAATTTAGTTTAAAAATCATTTNAATTTAATGAAAAAGATACCTAATCAAATAGCATCACACAATGAGTTATATTACTAATTTAGTTTAAAAATCATTTAAGTTGTACGAAATTAGATTTTTCAATCCGAATGATGCATTTGTTTCCTATTTATTCCCATTACAGCTTTAGTGTTCACTTAAATTCTTGCACTTTCAATCGAAATAAATTCGATACGTCCAGTTTATGTAAGAAATTATATTTTTTCTGGGCCCACCAAATTTTAGTCTGCGACCCACCAGTGGGTCGCGACCCATACTTAGAGAAATACTACTTTAAAGTATTGCTTAACTAGTTTATGGTAGACAACACCATTGCCGTTAACAATAACGTGTATTAGTATTTTGTACTCGTAAATGTGGATGTCTCTCTAAGCACTATATATTGTATAATAACTGAAAAATAATGCATTTTCAATTGTCCGTACACGTTTTCAGATTCCTTTTTAAATAAGAACCAATGACGTTTCTATGAACTTCTCTGTAAAACAATAAATAAAAGTCAAGTGAAAATTGTGCCTCGTTATTAAAATCAACGTTAAAGAAATAATCACAAGCAATTATTGAAAACCTAAATTTTTCTTAATGAAAACACTGTGAAAAAATCACAAATATTAGTACTATAGCTTAAAATAATATATGAGTAAACCAAAAGAAAATTTCAGACAGCTTAAAAGAGATATATTGAAATTCAGGATGATCTCATTTTGTGTTGGTGGGGTTGGGTGGATGATGTGGTTCCAGCACTGTGTGAAAGTGGTTGTACTACAACTGAGGACGTAATTTTCCGGACAGCTCCCAGAATGCATTAGTGAGGGGATCGTGTTGTGGGGGAATAACTACGTAATGACTTGGAAAGGGTTAGTACGAGGGGAGCACCTTGTGAAGATGCTGCTCCGTGGGAGAGCTTCGCAGTGATGCCAACACCAGGCCGAGTTTCCAGGAACGCCATATTTCCATACCTAAAAACAAAAACGAAAAAAAATCTTTCCTGAGGTCGTTACGTGATTTTATTCGACGTTACGTGGAAACGGTGTAGTTCAATTGAACTCAGAAATTCATCGGACTTTCTCCATTGCCGAAGCTGATTTTGACAAAGCAATTGAAAACAAATAAAGCTTGCAAATAAAAAGGCAGTATATAGATAAAATATATGAGACAAATTCTGCAAATGATTGTTTGAAATAAATACGCTAAATTTCACAATTTTTGTGCAAAAACGGAATCAGAAATAAAAATAACACAGTATAGACAAAGCAATAAATATGATGAGAAGAACCTCACAACAACTCAGAGCAAAATGCAATATATAGATGGATATGAATAATACAGTTTTCTATTATAAAATAAAATATACCAAAACCGAGAGTACGGCAAACAAACCGAAAAATGGAAACCTACAAAACCTTTTTTGGTGAAATTTTTTCTTCTTTTGTTGTGTATGTGTATCGTTTTATTTTCCATATTTCACTTGTTCTCCGCTGCTTTTCCTGTTTAATACCTTCGGCAGTGGGAAAAGTTCAACGAATTTGTGATTCTAATTGTTACGTTGGATGCAGTCTCTTCGTAGAATTAAGTCAGTGCACCTACTAGCTTTAGAGATGTTGATGTAGCGGAGTGGTGAGGAATTACTNAGAGATGTTGATGTAGCGGAGTGGTGAGGAATTACTGCTATGCGCGAATCACCCGACTGTCATGTGGTCAGTTTGACATGCTGCATTGAGCTATGGAACTTAAGTAGTGAGTGTGTTGTTTCGTTGGTGGAACATTTATTAATTATAAACGTTATCGCCTAAAAACATTGCAGGTATCCAGCCAATAATTATATGAATACGCTGTTTATCCTTCTTTTTGTTATAGCCCGAATTCATAAGAAAATTTCTCTAGGTTGAGGATTCTATGGTAAACGTGTATTGTTACAAAAAATTATTTACTACTTATTCCAACGCCTAACTCTTCAACTCTACCCTGTTAGCCTTGGGCGGAATTAATGTTTTGTTATCAGTTGTTGCTTGACGTTTCACCAATACTTGGGTGAGTAGAGACGGAAATAGTGGCTAGGACACCTGGATCGTCAAATTAAAGCGGCCTTGAACACCCGGATTTAGACAATAAAGTTTGCAGAGAAACATGAAAACGGAATTTATTATTACCGGACGGGGAATCGAACCCGGCTGCACAACAAAGGCACTTCGCTCGTTGAGAGGGATTACTGGAATCAGAATTATTTTTGAGGAAATATCACTTCCTACAAGATGGTGTTAGTGTCCATCTCAGCCACCAAGTCCAGATTATTTTTAGGCAGTACCAACATCATGTGTTCACGTTAGTAGCACTTGCTGAAAATGCTGTGCCCAAAATAAATAAACGAATTTAGTATTCCTTTCAAAAGTTAATAACAATAAAGAATTTCAATCGCATAATTTGATTAAAAATATAATGAAAACAGATTCAAATTAATTCTTAATAAAAACACAGTGCTCCAGCCCCGTCGTCGTCTGCTGTTTCCAAAAGATTCCGAGTCGACAGTGACTCCATGTCGGTTACATTACTTTTGCGAGATATATATAGGATATTTTTTCACGACGAAACAGACAAATTTTCCAGCGTGTTCTAAAGGGCAGTAGCAACAAAACATACATATGTAGGTTAAAAAATATTTCGTAAAGTTCATATCAATTGACCCTTCTTGATTATGTAGTGAAAATAAGAAATAAGTCACGGTACGTTAAAACACCTTTTTATTCGTAATGTTAAGCTGTACTTTCTCATGTACAAAAAAGGGGCCGAGATTGTGCTGTGGCTCGAGTGATCGCTTCCCGTCAAGGTGAACCGAACTGGGTTCGATTATTGGCGGGGCCTTTCTTGAATTTTTACACCTAGGAATCGTGGAGTACGATGTCGCAGATCGCCAGGCTTTCTTGGGGATCTGCCGTTCCCCCCCCCCCTCGTCGTTGTATTCCAGTGCTGCTTCATATTCACCTCTCTTCACCTTCATCGGCTCTTAAGACCTAGTTGTTCAGATCTCCCAGACCTATCCACATTCCCATGTAAAAAACAGTTTAAAAATGTAAGGCGCGTTTCATACGTGTATAAGTCTCGAGTTATTATATCATTTTGGCCAATTCTAAAAGAATCACTCTAGTTAGTATAATGAGGGTAGTAATGAGTAATTACATTGAGATTGCNTTGGCCAATTCTAAAAGAATCACTCTAGTTAGTATAATGAGGGTAGTAATGAGTAATTACATTGAGATTGCCATAAAAATACTGCTCACTTATAGGAATTATAGGTGTTTGCATTAGGGATATTTGTATTTTGTAATTAATTGTTGTGTGCAATTATCACTGTAAATAAACTAAGCAATTAAAATTTGTAATTTATCTTTTGTAGTGAAAGCCAGCATATCATTCTTCACTTTTCCTCCGTGCACTTTACTAAAATATATCACCATTATACGCTTATTATTCAATTGGAATTATTGAAATTTAGTAGGCTTTCTATATCACTTGCCTGCCAGTTACGTGATAAGTGAAACAGTTTGTATTCTCCATATACGGCTTAGGCAATGTGTAGGTGGTAAGGCAGGCGATGCACAACAGGTAGTGGTGTGAATTGTGGTGCAGGTGTTTGCGGAACTAGTCAGGGTACGTAGCCCCGTGTTGCAGGCTGCTAATAGGTCCAGAGGGAAGGGACTGACACTTAGCTACGTCACAAGCAGGCGGAGCGAAGACAACGGCGTGGCGGCGTGGAAACATGCTGGAAGCGCTTGCTCACAGAGCGCGTGGCACTGGATTAGTGACGAGACGGCGGACTGCAAGAAACGCTCCTCCCGGGCTGTCTGTACCTCCTCGGCGTGAGGAGGTACCCGCGCCAGCTTCTCCTCTCTACCTGCTCCTCTCTACCAACATTCTTGAATATGATCTTCCTTATAACCAAGAGAAGAGTCGACCGTACTAGGCAAGGATGGGACCGAAGTGTAAATCAGGACAGAGTCCTATACACCAATAGGTCGCAGAAAATATCTAAATATAATGTATTCACGGTAACTTCAAGATTTTCTGAAGCCCTGCTAAAGATCTACTTTCCAGTCCATTTCGTATCCTTCTGCCAAAGGGTAAACAAACATTGCCATGTGGCAGTCACATGGCAATGTTTACATTCNCGTATCCTTCTGCCAAAGGGTAAACAAACATTGCCATGTGGCAGTCACATGGCAATGTTTACATTCCACTGTTTGTTAGTACATGTGTTCGTACATGCACGTACCCATCATAAAAGTAATGTATATATTATTAATGGATATTCCACAAGCGTANTGTGTAGGTGTATTGGGCTCTGTCCTGAGACATGCTTCGTGGCTGTTCTTGGAATTGTTACACTTCATTGGTACTATAAAACCATAATAAATTTTATTCTTAAATCGACACTTTTTATAATCTCAAAGCATAAGCTGAAACCAAAAGCAATTGTCACTTCATAATCATATTCACTGTGCATCCTTCTCTATCCTCAAAACAACATGATTCAGGATCAGAGACGGGGGGCAATTAAACTATTCTCCTATTCCCCCATATATATATGTATGTATATATACATATCAGTATAATATGTTGGACGTTATTCCTAGGGAAGCCTCTTTGTACAATTTTTAGAATCCTTCGACCGGAAGTTAGATGTTTCAAGGTTATCGACTTAGATTTTGACGTGACAACGTCTTAAATTAGGTTGCGGCTGGGAGTCACTTATGAAAAAGTGTAACGCTCGGTAACGTTACGATGAGTCACCGAGGAGGGGTAATCAAGGGAGGGAAATGAGGGGAGGAAACAGGAGGGGAGCCGAGCCGGCCAAGGAGAAAGCCACCTTGCATGGAAGCAATTCCAAAGACGAACGACGCGGTGGAGCTAGCGTCGCAGTTTTACAATTAATAAATGTAATTAGACGAACCACAAGGAAATTAATAACGCGCTTGATAAATAAAGACGCTCTCGCATTACTAAAAAAATATGTTTAATGAATATTCGTTGCAGTGACAGATATTGTGTTTTTGACGTGACAACGTCTTAAATTAGGTTGCGGCTGGGAGTCACTTATGAAAAAGTGTAACGCTCGGTAACGTTACGATGAGTCACCGAACGAGAGAGAGGCCCGCCGAATGCCTTGCGTCTCTCTCCCACTCAACTATGATCGGTCTGCCGCGCGCGCAGCACTACGTTGTCACGTAAAATCTTCGCCCGTAAAACCGACTTTACAGGCAACCATTTTTTTCTTCCCGTTTTTCTTAGCGGGTATGCTGTAAAGAGTCTTATTAATATATGGAAATTTGTGTTTAGTGTAACAGTGTCGCGATTTGGGTCCTGGTGACGTCCTATGCTAACTTCTAACTTGAACTTTGAATAGACGGTTAATGGGGAATACGGGCATAGATACCGTAAACAACACTTGACAGAAAATAATTACAAAATTTAGTGCAGTTTATGGAATTGAAAAAAAAAAAATACTTCTACTGGCGCAGAGAAGAGTACCAAAACTCAATATCTTTTATTGCCAACAGAACTGCTATAGCCACAAGGCCTGGACTTGAGGTTAACACACTGCGCACGTAAGTAGGCCTCCTACCTGCCTTGTATATGTATTATACACACTTATTTCCATTGAGTTCTAACGCAGTTATCCACTAAGTCTTTATACCAGCTCGGGTTTGTTGTGAAACCAGACGTAGACACACGTCCATGGCACTGTTTCATCACATCTTTTGACAGTTCTGCTAGCAATTAGTGTGCGAATATTGCGAACATGCGTACAATACGGAAGTCTACTTAACTTCGGTCGGGGCCACGTTGGTGTAGTGGTCAGACTAATCGCCTCCCACAAAGGCGAACTGAAGAATCGTGGTGGACATAGCCGTTGGTTGGTGGGTTTTCCCGGGCCACTCCCGTTTCCCTCGCTGCTTCATCCTTACTTCACGTCAAACGTGAATAGTTATTCCGACAGAACTACCTATTGTGATCCTGTTTATTATGTACTTCCATTACTAAAATAATCATATAGCAAGGCTACTCTACTACTCTATCTTTACATAATTGAGTCCTTTAAACAACATATTGGGCAGCATAATATTTATGGAACAAATGGAAATGTATTGTGATGCAGAAAAATTCTCATTTCCTAATGAATTCTGATTGTCGCTAACCAGAATAAAGGTTTCCTCTGCAGGCATTTTCATCAAAAAATATATATTTTGACTACTTTGGCAATTTTTAAATTCCCGTAATTATTTGACTTGAGTGTTTCAACAAGACTCAGATCGGTGTGCGGGTTGTTATGATTCAGTAAAGGCGGACAAGGCTAGCGAACAGCAGCGACGCGTTAGTATGTTCCATACCGTATAACAATGCCACTTTCTGACAGTCAGTTAGTGGCAACGTTACGTATACGAAACAAACAAAGCGCCATTTACAAAATCCTGTATCAGCTGATGCACGAACGAACAAAAGTTTAAATTACGTTGGCTATTCTGAATGCATTGCCGATGCACATCAGAAAAGCAGAAAATACGCGGATAAGAAATAGTTCTTGCATTTATTAACAAATTTTATTTTACGAGGTCACAAAACAATGGTTGTTAGTGTTAAAAACTAAACTTCGTGATAATGTAGTTATGTTTAGGTGATCAAAATGAAATGAACAATAGAATGATACGACGTGGAAAAGTTTTCTGAAGTTGTGCTAATTTCAGAAAGCTTTTTCACGTCGTATCATCCATCTCCAACTTTGCTTTCAACACGTCCATGATATTAATTCCAAAAGCATACAGAAATATTGCATAGTATTGTTGAATTATTTTTTGTAATAATTTGACGAAACGACACGAATTTGAAATATATTTCCAGCCCGTAAAATAAGAATTATCAACTTTAAAAAATACGCTATCTGTTGGCTAAAAACAGCGGTGAAGTTCGCCGTGACATGCTGCGCGCTATCTATCGAATATTTTGCGAGCTATTACCAGCCAGAAATGAACCTCTTTNTAAAAACTAAACTTCGTGATAATGTAGTTATGTTTAGGTGATCAAAATGAAATGAACAATAGAATGATACGACGTGGAAAAGTTTTCTGAAGTTGTGAAGTTTTCTGAAGTTGTGCTAATTTCAGAAAGCTTTTTCACGTCGTATCATCCATCTCCAACTTTGCTTTCAACACGTCCATGATATTAATTCCAAAAGCATACAGAAATATTGCATAATATTGTTGAATTATTTTTTGTAATAATTTGACGAAACGACACGAATTTGAAATATATTTCCAGCCCGTAAAATAAGAATTATCAACTTTAAAAAATACGCTATCTGTTGGCTAAAAACAGCGGCGAAGTTCGCCGTGACATGCTGCGCGCTATCTATCGAATATTTTGCGAGCTATTACCAGCCAGAAATGAACCTCTTTCCTGCGCGATATATAACGAATTTACAAACATATGCCAATAGTTATATTTTTCCACGAGCTCTGCANCATATTTCATGTACAACTATTTGGAGTAAAAGTCATTTATATTCGGCCGGTAATCGTTCGTCTACGTAAATAATACGCCATATTGTTCTCTCGAAACCCATCACCTTGATTCCATAGACACGCGTGAATAGTTTTTTTAGCAATTCTAAAGCTATTCCAAGTCACATATTTTCAACTCGAATATATTAGCTATAACGTCCAATGTGTAATAATAGATACAACCGACCGTCTCACAAATTTAAACCCAAATTCACTATCTCGGACAAATTAAAAAAGAGTTATCAAATATCTAATTATTTGCAACATTTTATATTTTTAACTTTATAACATACTTATATTTTTAGACAGATGTCAGTCTTAAAATATCTTAAAATTTGTTTAGCATTACAGTACAATGAGAAGTGGATTAGCTGACAGCGTGTTGATAAAAAATACAGCCCCAGCGTGATGGACCAGATGATGGCGGAAGGATACGTAGTCAGATGTAAACAGCGGTGCTACATTCGCCGAGCAGTCAAAAAGTGGCCTTCTTATATGGCACAGAATATATTCAGGCCAGGCCAAGAATCCCAAACACATTACAGCAATAATAGTTTATGAACCACATCAGCGAAGCACCAGGGGAGCTCCCCTCCCGGCGGCATGGTATTTGGGACAATAACGCCACCAGAAACTATATAATACGGCAACACTTTGTACGCGGTCTGTCAGTCAGCATGTCTGAGGACCCACGCCGAGATGAAGTAATTAAGATACAGCTTGGCGTGTCGCTCTTCGCTTTCCGACTCACCACTCAGCCTACGGCGATTGTATCATTCAGGTTAGTCATATACTGTAATTGATTAGGACCTCCCACGCCAATATCTTATAATTACTGTAACTCCTTAAAAGTGCATTACTTAACTGTTCTGTCTTCATAATTAACTTCAGTTTTCCATGACGAGGTTCATTAGAAAAATTGTGTTCATTCTGTGTCAAGTTTTTTACTGCTGAAATGTTTTGTAAGTTCGTTTCAAGTATTTATGTGTCAAGTTTATTAACCTTCACTTTTTTTAATATTCACTTACGTATGTATGGCAGATATTAAATCAGCATGATTAATTTTCTGTGCCAAGTTTTTACTGCTGAAATGTGATTGTAAGTTCGTTTCACGTATTTATGTGTCAAGTTTATTATCCATCAATTTTTTTAAATATTCACTTTCGTATGTATGGCAGATATTAAATCAGCATAAAATGTATAAGTTTAATAACGTATAATTTCTATTAACATAAAATGTATGAGTTTCATAAAATTTCTAGTGAAATGTATTATGTGTTCTACAAAAACTGCATTAAAATAAGATTGCTTACGGCGAAATAAAATGTGCGTACGTATTGAGTTTAATAAAAGACGTGAATAACCCTATGTCATGTTTTTTATTTATTTGTATTTAAAAAAATCCTTTTTTCTTAAATACTTATTTACTTTGTGTGTGTTGAGTTCAATTGAATACCTGGCATGAGATAATCGCAAGTGTTTAGTATGGAATATTCATCTTGAACGCCTAAGAAAATATAGATCTTATGGTGGTTGGGAGGGAAACTAACCCTTTTATATGAATACTTATAAGTTGNATATGTAATATTCATCTTGAACGCCTAAGAAAATATAGATCTTATGGTGGTTGGGAGGGAAACTAACCCTTTTATATGAATACTTATAAGTTGTACACCAACCAGCACATATATTACAGAACATATCCATTTCATTAAAGAATTACTTTTTTTTAAATACTTAGGGGAAAAAAACTTGTGTTNGTATGGAATATTCATCTTGAACGCCTAAGAAAATATAGATCTTATGGTGGTTGGGAGGGAAACTAACCCTTTTATATGAATACTTATAAGTTGTACACCAACCATCACATATATTACAGAACATATCCATTTCATTAAAGAATTACTTTTTTTTAAATACTTAGGGGAAAAAAACTTGTGTTTAATTAATTTGCCTAACTCATGCAGTCTCGCAGCCTTGACGGAGGGAGGGGTGGTGGTGCCAACATGGCTGCAGCCCAACTCTACGGAGGGGGGTTCCCTGGAGGAGCGGTAGCCGAAGGGAATCATGACGACGAAGGGACAGGGGTGGCACCATCCAATATGGCTGCCAAGAACTAAAAAAAAATTTTTTTTAAAAGAAATTTTTTTATAACTTTTTTAATTATTTACTGGCTAGAAAATGGCCGCTATGGAAAACAAAATGAATGTCATGGAATGTTCTGGACAATGGAACAACATTTTTTAAATAAACTTTTTATTTAATTAATTTACTGGCCGGCAAAATGGTCCCCGTGAAAAACAAAATGAATGTCATGGAATGTTCTGGACAATGGAATTTTTTTCAATAAATTTATTTAAATACATTTTAAAAATTAATTTACTGGCTGGCAAAATGGCTGCCATGGAAAACGAAATGGACGCTATGGAATAACAGGTGGTTTCTGTACTGACTGCCAACATGGCCACCAACATGGCCACCGCTAAATACCACAATGGCTGCTGCTGGCGGAATACAAGAGCAGGAGGTAATCGGTGGCATGTGTCCTTGTGTCCCTTTCACGAATCTGCGTTTAAACCGCCCTTTTCTAACTACTCTTGTCAACAATTAAATGCCACGTGATTCACATCTGGAATGTGATATCGTTGGACGCGATTCTACTTCAGGTATAAACCTGCCGGAGTGGAAAACAGAGAAGGGAATATGAGGCTGTGAGTAGCAGATAGTGCAGCGTGGTGCGCGGCCGAGTGGTAAGTGGAGACTCCTAGGCGCACACAGCGGTCACACCGAGCCGCGGGGATCAGCGA